>CAJNIZ010008327.1:0-14823 GCA_905231905.1 Symbiodinium pilosum
CAAGACACATGCAGACCCATGACTGTGATTTGCTGCACCACTGCTCCCTATAAGCACGCAGACGCCGGGCAAACGTCCTGGACGCTTCCTTGACTTAGTAAGTCAGTCTACTCAATCACTTAAGTTATTGGGCTTATATTCGGGGTTATCAGGGGCAGGTAGACCTACTAACTCAAAAGATCATCCAAGTTGGATTTAGGGTGGAGGGTTCGGAGCTTTGGAGTACACAGCTTGGAGCTTGGGACTTTGAGTTTATGACATATGTCTTTGGAGGTTAGTTTTTGAGTTTAGGATTTTGGGCATTTTTGCTTGGGGGCTGAAGCTCAAGAATTTGGATGTACTTGCGGGCTGAGAGTTTGGGGTTTGGGGTTGAGGGCTGACCTGTATAGGTGATCATGTGTAGGCCCCTCACCCAGGACTTTCCATGTCATGGACACTGCTCCCCAGGAAGCCAAGAATACGCTTCATAGCTATTTCGCTTTTGGCACGGGGTCATGAGATGTCATGACGGGTTATTTTGGGCTTTGGGCTCTGGGTTGAGTCGGGTTCAAGGCAAAGGTTGCAGGGTAGGGTTTACTGGTTTGGGTTAGGTATGGGGGATGTATTGCAAGGATTACAAGTGTGCCCGGGCCTCCAGAAAAAAATAAACCCTACTCCCCAATATATACCCCCATAGAAACCCCCTCATAAGTCCCTAAACCCTAAAACTTATAACCCTAAACCCTTAACCTTATAATGTGAATTGAAGAGATCGTGTTGCCATCAGCCGTGTGACTTGCCATGTGGTGTTCAGAGTTTTCACGCTGCGCCCTAGCAATGTATTCCATGCCTTAAGTGCAGCGCTGCTCCTGAACCTGAAGCCTTGACCCTACAACCCTACACTGCGCCTGCTTGCGTCTTACCTTCAAACGGAAGGACTTAGTACCATTGGAAAACCTGCGATGGGGTGAGAATGGCAAAATCGGACTACCTCCTTGCAGGGCCTTTCAAGGCCATTGTGCAAACCCCGACTGTAAAGTATGCAGGCCCGTTTCAATTGTTCAAGTCAGCACTGCTGCAACACTACGCGCTCAGTCTGAGGCAAGCTTCCAAGTAGTGCTCAAGGAAGAATTTCCTCAGCTCCTCATTAATGTCCACCCCTCGTCGCGAAGGCTCCTCCTGCAGAGCAGAGGCGCGGTGGAGGCCTCTTGCTGGGGTGCAGTTCCTGTTTAAGGATTCGTAGAGTGAACGGCGCTATCATGCATAAGGACAAAACAGGCAAGGGAAACAGGAGACTTTTGGAACCTAGGCTCAGGTGTAGGAGGCCCAGGAAGATCAACCCCAATCAAATGCAGTCAGCGGGGGGGAGCGGGAACCTCGGCATTAGGAATTGGGGACAGCATAGCTTCATTATCTGACCCTAAGGGTCCAAGGACCCAAATAATAGGGTTTTAGGTCCCAAATACCATTAATGGTGTAGTGCTTGGGCCCTAAGACCCTATTATTTGGCTCCCTGGACCATTAGGGTGAAGGAGAAGCATATCTGCAAGGGACTGTGCTCTGATAGACACACATCCGGAGCCCTACCTGGGCCCCAACAGTAGGTAAAAATAATGGCCCAAAACACCGAACAATCGCCTAAAGGGCCTTTGTTTTGCATATATACCTTTGGGCCCAAACCCTCCACCCTGGCACCTCTTCCCCCCAAACCTGCGGCCTACGACTTGCTAACACAGGGCCCCCCTCCCCCCAAACTCAGGCCTCTCCGGCCTCTAAAGGCAGGGTTGGGGCTTAGGATTTTTTACCATTACTCAGGGCTTGGGGGTGGTTTTGTGCTTTTGAAACACTGAAAGCTTAAGAATGTGAAGTTTTGAGATTGAGGAAATTTGAGATCCCTAAGTACTGATAATATGGGCCTGAGGGTTTAGGGTTTAAGGTTTAGGGTTTAGGGGTCTGAAGGGTGCCCCTCCACAGACTCCAAGGCCTTGACACCAAACTAGACGGTTCCCGGACTGCTAAACATTGAGTCCTAAAATCCCAACTCTAAAGTAAAACCTACACGCTCTCAGCCCTACGCCCTACACCGTAAGCCCTGAATCCGCAACCCTTAACCCCGAACCCTAAACCCTGAACCCGAAACTACAAACCCTAAACCCTTAAACCCTAAATCCCATGTAAACTCTAAACCGTTAACAGTCCCAGCAAAGGTATCTGGCACCGAAACTTTCAACCAAAACCTGAAGTCGAAGTCCTTCAGACTTCTGAGGTTGCCCCAGCCGAAATTGCGGAAGGGATGACCCTCCTTCGCCTTAGGCACAGTGAGATATTGGGATATATGGGGATATAGAGGGGGGTATATAGGGTTATATAGGGATATATAGGGTCATTGTGTTTGGGTTTCAGGTTTTGGTTTTAGGGTCATGTAGGGCTTGGGGCTTAGGTGGCCAGTGAGAAGCAGAAGAAAAAGGGGGCAGCAGCGAAACTACCAAGCGCAGAATGTTGGAGAATTTTCTAGTATAGTTATGCAGGACCAGTCATCATGAGGGGAATCATATGGTTTGCAATGAATCGGCCCCAAAACCCTGAACCTAAACTGAATCGATCTTTCGGTTGCGACTAGTCCTGAAACGACGACAGCAAATCTGCACTTACTCCATACTCTAAGACTCCAAGACCTAAGTAACGGCCTTTTGGGATCTTAAGGGTGGGCCAGCATTTTACCTGCCTTGGAGTCTTAGGCAGTCAGGACTGAATCTTGGTAGGTTCTGAGTCAAGGTTCCCCAGTAAACCCTAAATCATGAGGTCCTACTGTTCTGCTTTAATATGGAGACCCCCAACTAAAAAGGGTAAAAGGGTACTACTGGGGTACCTAGGAGTTCTAGGTAGTGCAGGACGTCCTCCATTCGTTGTACCTACGCGCATACTCTACAGAAACGACCTCGCCTGAGAAGATGGTCATAAAGCGGAAAGGAGCTCAAGACAAAGAACCTAGAAATGAGCTAGTCTAAACTGCTAGTATCCCCCTAAGGTTTCCTATATAAACCCCTATAAGACTACAGCTCCAATGAACATGCCCTCGAAATAATGTACACCTCAACCCGACCCCAAACCCAAACCCTCGGGACCCTACACCCTAATTCGTATCATGCCCTAGACACCCCCAAGTGCCTTCAATGGACCAACAAATAGTACCCACATAGACACTGTTTAGGGTACTTAGGGGCGGGTCTTGGTAGATAAGCCCTAAAACCAACATAGACCCAAAAAATAGGTAGCATAATGGCCCAAAACCCCTTGAGACAGCCCAAAAGGCCGGTATCCTACATGTTTTTCAGGTTTGGATAAACCGTGAGCCCTGAACCCTAAACCCTAAAACCCTAGACCCTAAATCCACTCCTTGGGACCCCACGAAAAGCGCATACAGCGCTTCAACCCGTGAGTCGTCGGCATTCTGCGTGAGCCGAAACTCCGACTCAATGGCCTGAGTCGGACAGGGTTTGGGACTTAGGGTTTAGGGTTTAGGGTTTAGGATTTAGGGTTCGGGGTTTAGGGTTCCTTGTTGGGGTACTAGATTAGGGATACCATTATGGGGTTCCCTATAATGAGGATTCTCGTATTTTGGGGTCTAGTTTAGGGTCCACCGATGTTAGGAAACTACCACATACGCACCCCTACTCTATAAGGTCTTTTTATTTAGCATCAGGGGCGGTCGGGTGTCTTATCTTGCTAGAAGCGACTAATCCAAAAAAGATGCCGGATCCCAGTAGTTGTTGATCCCCTACTTCCTCCCATTCTACCCCGCTAAATTCTTCCTTCATTAGGACCACCATAAACCCTAAACCCAAATCATTTCACGATAGTCAAGCTATATGAATGGGAACCTAGCAGGCTAGTATAGGGGGCATGGCTAGGAGAAGCCAAAATGAAGTTTAGGATTTCAGGGTCTAGGGTTTCAGGGTTAAGGGCTTAGGGTTTCAGGGCTTAGGGTTTAGAATCGGGAGACCCCAATATCAACCAAAATCTACTGCAATCCTTGTTCTAGGGACCCACAGGCACGGACCCCTAATTTCAGGAAACCCCGAAACGAAGCCTACTAAACCCTATACCATATAAACCTTAAGCCCTAAGCCCCTAAACCCTACACCCTGAAGACTGAAGCATTACCCTAAACCCAAACATGACAGCCTCTACACCTCTAAACCCCAAAACCTTATACCGATACCCTGAACACTAAACCCTTAATTCTGATCCCAAAAATGCTACCAAGGGTTAAGCAGGGTGCATTGAGCTCTCGCTCAGCAGAGTCCGTCTTCAACAGCGGCGCAATGAAGAACCTCATTCCGGCTATGGTCTAAACTCCTCGTATCCCCCTTTTTAAACCATATAATAAGGTTTAGGGTTTAGGGTCTAAACTTCTAGTACCCCGCTTAATAGCCCTTTCAATATGCCTTTATAATACGCACTATATAACCCCTGTAAGGAGTTCACACAATAGCTATGGCTCATTTCGAAACATGATTTGCGGTAGGGTGTCCTGAGTCAATAGAGTCTACCCTGAACCCTAAAAATCGAAAATCTAGCCCTAAGGCCCAAATTGAAGCTCCCCAGCATTAGGGCCACTCTTTGGAATTAAGTATATCATATTGGGGTCAAAAGCGACCTATTTATTGAAGACCCCGGATCCTAAACCCTAAACCCTAAACCCTAAACCCTAAACCTTTTCGGGGTTGGGAGCCTCGGGTCCACCGGGTGGGGTTCAGGCTTTGGGCCTTCTGCGTTCAGCACATGTAGAGTCTACCACTCGAAGGGCTGAGCCTTTAGGGTTTTGGGTCTACTTGGACCCCTAATGCGCTATTGTTATTCTACAGGCTTGTAAGGGTTTGGGTAGGGTTAGGGTTCCAGAAGCGGGGGTTCCAGAAGTGGAGCCAGGATTGAGACTCACTGTGACGTTTGGATATCAGGGCCTTGAGGTAGGTTGCGAACCCTAAACCCCAAAACCAGAACCCTTAACCTTACGAACCCATGCGCTAGACCCTAAACCGTGTTAAATTACAAGTTGTAGGAGCACCGTCTTTAGCCGCTGGTGCATAAGAGGACTGGATACTCTCCATCTGCAAGGCCCTAAACCCCACCCCCTCTATGGGTTTCACGCTTTGAGCTCGACTGAAACCACCCAAACTATGTAGAATAATGGCCGTTTGGGCAGTTTCAAAAAAAAGGCCACTGTTCTACGTACTTTTTGGGATCCAGGTAGGGGTTTAAAGAACTGAGGGGTAGGAGTTTTGGGTTTTCAGTTCAGTGCTGAGGATTTACTGTCATGTCGGAAACTCTCTGAAGCTCATGTAGTGGCCCAAATCTTCAGGGTTTAGGGTTTACCCTTCTTGTGTTCCAATATTCATACTAGATTCTGGCGCCAAATATCACAAACCCATTTCAAAAACATCCGGTATCTGCTTAGGCCCCCGTAGAATGGCACGCAGGATTCTCATGGCAGGGTCTCGAAAAGAAGCCCTTCATGCGGATGTCTCATCAAGAAAACTTTGTAATAGGGGCCTGAGGGATGGGGTACTTTATCTACATAGGTAGATCCCAAAATGCTCGAATCCTTATTATAGGGACCGAAACACTGAATCCTAAACTCTAGAACCCCAAACCCTGTGCAAGAATCACATCGCGACTATTTTGGGAGATGCCGATATGGGAAGTACAAAGGGGGTATGGGAGTGTCTGATAAGACTCTGTAGCGAATAATAGTTTGGGAAACTCAACCACTTTCTATTTGATGTGGGGCCCCATTTAATTTGACACAGGCTTCAGCAGCTGGCACTATTAAAGTGTTAGGGTTTCGGGTTTAGCTATGTAAGGGCTATAAGGGCAAACACGCGTAGTTCTTCTGGCTGTTGCAATGCCAAGAAACTGCGCCAGCATGTCCACTGCCGTGTGTAACTCTGCTTTGTTCACATCGAAGTAGTAGCAGGTGTGTTCGCCTTTTGCAGCTCAGTTCTAATCCCAATCCCGTAAATCAGGACCCCATGACTATCATACGATTGTAAACGGGTGCTAATCAGGAGGGCTAGGGTCGTCAAAGCCCTAAACCCTAAACTCTAGACCTTATGACGGGGCGTGGGGGTCCATCCCTCTTGTCCTCCCTATGTAATCGCGTGGACACCTTTCCTCCATTTTATGGGCGGTTGTCGAATGATCCCTGCATGATCCTTTTGAGCCAGCCCTGCAGCGCTTTCTGTTAGCTAGATGCCCACAGGATTCTGCATATGAGCTAGAGTCTAAACTCCGTAAAATGAGTTATATAGGGGATTACATAGCGGGTAGTATGACAGTGGTTACTAAGGGGGATACTAGGAGTTCAGACTGTAACTCGAAGGATTCTGCATATGTGCATGAGGATCCCAATTATGAGCAACCCCGCTGTCTGGACAGACCATTTCCTAAAACCTGAAGGCAAGTTGGTGCACTTGAAATATCCAGGACTTAGTCCAGGTGACTGCAGCCCACGGCAGGCGTTGTGTGTGTGTGTGCGTTCAAAATCTACTTGGGTTGCGTGTCACGTCGTGAAAATCTCCCTTGCGCACTGTTCTCTGCGCCCATCTACAGCACCTCTCGCTAAGACATATCCCAAGGGCGCAAAAGTATGGTCCCCCTGAGAGGAGTCGCACATTCTGAAGCGATCATCCTGAGCTTGCCCGGGAAAGCTGCAAAACGAACGGCATAGCCAGGCAGAGCACGAAAGGCATGGTCACTAAGGGACATCAGAGAGCCTCCTTGCACCTAAAAAATAGGGCTTAGGGTGTCAGGGACACTTATAGCTGAACTTACGTTCCTTCGCTTCACCTGTGACTGAGGCTCAGAACTCCTTGTGGCACGGTTGAAGCACTCGTTGTGCGTGTGCGTAAATTGGAGTCCCCATAGCCGACCAACCGGGAAATACAACTTGGGCGCATACCTCTTTGCCACCTGAGCGCACCAATACTGTAGTAGTTGCCATGCCCTTTCCAATATTTTCCTTTCGTCCCTATATGTAACCCTTGTGAGTCCCATAGATACACCCAAAAAATCCTAAACCCTCTTTGTTTCCTGAGCGCCGCGCAATCCGTGAAGGCATTGCTGGAGCCGCCGTTCTTTGCCAGGAACGACTCCATCTCATCTTCCCCTTTGCTCACTCGGGATTTACACAGGGATTATATGGGGGGTTTCCTATGATAGGGGTACCTTATTGGGGGTCCCCATAATAAGGATTATAGCATTTTGGGGTCTATATTGGGGTCCACTTTTTGGGGAAACTACCATATAGAGATTGCCTGCCTTTACTCCCCACTCACCGCCAGTAAGTCAGCTTTGACGTCTTGCAGGGCCAGTAGCTCCAAATCTTTCACGTTCGGCTATCCCTTTCTGGCTACAAGCCGTCTAGACCCGGTACTTCCCTGTTCGAGCTCCAAAATTACAACCGCATAGCCTTGTAACAAGATACCACTAAGTAGGATGCGAGGATGAAGAATCTACATGGTCTGGGGCCCCCTTCAAGCAGCGGAAGCGTACCAGCCAGGCACCCAAAACTCTCAAATGCAGGCAGCCTGAACAAATCAAACAATGCTCCTTCTTTATATAATATTAAGTAGTTGTACGAAGATTGAGAAGTCGCGTATCCGGGCTTGTGCATTCCTGGTCTTTTACGCATCGAGGTAAGCGCAGTCCGGCAACACTCTCATGAGCTGTCTGACTGGGAACAATGCTTGATAGCTAGACCCTCCTCCTACCCTCTATTATAAGGGCTAAGTACCCACTATTAGGCTGCACGTCCCCAATTAAGTGTACTAGGAGAGCATTGGTACATTGTGGCAAGGTCTTGTCACAGTTGCCCTCACCAACATAACCAACCTAGGCCTGAAAGGCAAGAACCCAAAGCACATAAGTATATGGTCCCCCTGGAGCAGATGGACTATGGCTTTGGGTATATTGTAACAAGATCCCCAGATACCCCATATTCTATCTACTCAAGGGGGACTAAACCCTAAACCCTAAACCCTATCTTCTATCTACTTAAGGGGGACTATAAGCTTTCTCAGGGTTTTCAAGGGGCCTATAAGTATGCGACAGGCTAACCTCCCTCCTAGGCCATAGTCATAGCCTACGTGCTTGAAGGAAGCTGAGCCTACAGAGGCCATGCCAATCCCCACAAGACTGATACGCCCCGCACCGCAGAATACAAAACATTGTCTTCCATATACACATACATATGTAATATACTATTTCATAATATAATATAGAATATATGGTATATGTTGTATAATACAATATGATATACATATATGGTAGATGTTCAAAATGCCCATCCCAAGATGGCAATCCTTTCTGGTTAGGCTTTCCCTTTGAGAAACTCGCCCCTTCTTGACGCGGACCGAGTAATTACTTGTTATCTATCCTGGGGGTATTGCCCCCGAACGTGTATTATTTCATTTTTTTTGTGGGACCTTTTCTCCGCAGGTTTGACTCCCTTAGAGATGCTTGATTGGCACGGCCCAGAAAAGCCTCAGGTCTTCCAGTGGCCCAAAATCCCCGCACGACCCACAGCTCCCAGAGACCTGCCCTGGGTTTAGGGCTTGGGATTTAGGGTTTAGGGTTAACTGTTCCCTTTTTGAGGCGAGGGGGAAAGAACTGCCCAAGCATGCCCGAAGCAACCGTCCATGCTTCTTGCACTCTCACACTCCACACCCTCTTCCCCGAACCCTTACCCCTAACACCTGAACCCTAGACCCCCAACACTATCCTTATTGGGGGTTAGTTGGAATAAAAATGGCAATACAATCCTTAGGTACTCCCTATATGAAAAAGTCCCTTATCCCCTACTTATCCCCAAGTAAGTATAAGCCCTCAACCCTAAACCCACCATGAGGCCCGGCCTGGATACTTCGAGCTGCCCATGAAGAGCATGTGCTCTAAGTAATGGGCCTCAGAAAGGCTGAGGTCCCCAAGGTTGGTCCAGGGTTTAGAGTTTAAGGGTTTTAGGGTTTAAGGGTCAAGGTTTAGGGTTTAGGGGTTAAGGGTCAGGATTTAAGGTTTAAGGGTTTAATGGTCAGAGTTTAGGGTTTACGGGTCAAGGTTTAGGGTTTAGGGTTTAAGGGTCAGGATTTCAGGTTTAATTTAGAGTTTACGGGTCAAGGTTTAGGGTTTAGGGTTTAAGGGTCAGAGTTTAGGGTTAAAGCGCTCAAAGTCTGATGTTTGGGGCTATAGCAGATGGGATCCAGGATGTGTGGCTAGGGCCGGCCAGCAGTTTCTTGGCCTCAAGGGTGTTTGGGTCTGGGATTGGATGTAGTGCCCGCTTGAGGGATCCATGCGTAATCATGCGTAGCCTTAAGCGGGGTTAAAGCTACCCCACCTAATGCTGTAGCTGTTGTCCCCCTACTTCTGACATTATAATGGCCCATGAACACCCTCAGTAGATGGTTGCTTTTAAGGAACGTGAACTAGTTTACCATGAAAAGGAAACTCCATTATTTACTCTATACCCATAATATTATAGTAACCCCAAACCCTAAACCCCATATACCCAAAATATGGTGCCCAAAGGCGGTTTAGGGTTTAGGGTTTGAAGGTTTAGGGTTTAGGGTTTGGCGTTTAGGGTTTGGGCTTTAGGAAGGACAACGCTCAGCCAAGCATCTATGGGCTTCGTGCTAACCTCCATGTCATATTACCTTGCACCTTCCCTATGTACGCCTTACAGAGCTCATACTGGAGATTCCATATTGCCTTTGTCTAGGTTCTTCGGCTCAGATTCGATAACTCTTGAAGAGGACATTAGAGTTTTTCGGCAAAAAAAGAAGATTCCCTTCCAAGGACTGCGAAGAAATGACTTGCATGCCTTTGACTGCGTTTGACTGCTATATACTTTCTACTGGAAACAGCCAACGAGCTGCGCATTCGCCACAATTCTGGATCCCTGTTCGTGATGTCCCCTTTTTATTACCAGTGTCTGGATGTACACGCGCGAGTCCAAACTCAGGAGACTTCGCAACAGTCGTATCAGCCAAGTTTCGGAAAACGGGATAGGCTTTAGGGTTAAAGAACACCTGAAACCTATCAATCCTGTAGCTGGATCTCAAAAGTAGGCAAAATGCAATTCCAACATCCCTATAGATTGCCCAACAGCCTAAACCCAGTTTCCATGAAATTCATGTTCCTTTCCATGTGATGCTCTGTGATACTGTGATAGTCTACCTGCCAGCTCTACACTTGCTAATTTACACCAAAGATTGTATGTTTTGGGCACTGCCGCCACCCAGCAACCGTCTATAATGGGGGGGGGGGGGGGGNNGCACTGTAGTATTGTTAAGGGATATATAACCAACAAATATATGTTATGCAGCTGATATTGAGTGGGGTGGGGGGCAGCATCCAATCTATGTTGCTTGTCTTTGATAAACTCAGCCGACTATGTGCATAAAGGGAAATGGTGTGGGGTAGACGTGGGGGTATATCTACTTAGAAACCGAAACAAGAAGCCACTGCTCCACATCTGAGCGCAGCCGAATTTTGAGGACAGCTCAAGTAAGAATAAGCCCTTCACCCGGTCTCTACAGTCGCAACCTTGCAGCCCTAAACTGAAAGATCATCAGTCCATCAAAAAACGCTAGATACAACAGACTACACTCAGAAGCCTTCAAACTCATGGAAACCCTCAACCACTTAAACCGGAACCTCACAAACCTTTAGCTCCAAAACGCTTACTCTGGGGCTCCCAACTACCCAAACTTCGCACAATCTGCGTACACCCAACGTAGGTACTGTTTACAGACTTGGAGCACGTACCTTTAGCCACAAGCACTAAAAGAACGCTATATATGCATCCCCAATGTATCCCCATAATATGCGCAAATATATATGGGCATACGTAAACCCAAAATGCAGACCCCTGCCAGGATGTCAAAACTCATTCCTTACATAATAAGCCTGTGACTCAACATACAATTCCAGGGGGTATATTCTGTAGATCCCGTTGGGGGCCTGTGAAGTGTCGAGGAGTCTCCAAACGCCTAGTCCCTATTCATAACTATATAGTCCCTATGCACCACTATATAATCTTAGTTTCCATGTAATGATCCATGTTCTTGTCCTTTCGAGTCTCCATAATTGGGCCCTAAACCCTCAACCCGACCGCCCAAATCCCCCAACCCTAAACCCCACATCCAAACCCCTTATATATCCATATACATTCACATATATATATATATGTATACATATATGTGTATATATGTATATACACATATATCTATATATATATATATGTGCCCGAAAGTGCTGCAGAGTCTCCAGGCCCTGGCAGCTTGCCGGATCGCTAAAGGACCCGGCGGCCACGGCCACGGCCGCCGCGGCGCGACCCTTCTTGGCGTCGTCGCAGGAGACCTTAATGGGGTTTCGGGATTAGGGTGTTGGGGTTTAGGGAGTAGAGTCTAGGGATTGGAGTTTAGAGGTTTACGGGTTAGGGATAAGGGCTTAGGGGTTTAGAGTTTATTCATAAACCCTATGAACTATATAATAGCGCCTCAGTTATCTTATTTATATGTTTTAGGGCTTAGAGTTTGGGATTTAGGGCTTGGGGTCAAGGTTTCAAATTTTGGCAGTTCACGCTTCTAAACAAGGCTTCGGGCTGAACTCAATAGTTTTTGGCAAGTCACCCTTTCGAAATGAAGCGCCCTTTTGGGAAGCTCTTCTGACGAACGGGCTCAGCCCCCGAGAACCTCACATACTTGGAGGGTCATGGGAACTTAGCAAGTTGAAGCCATGCGGTGGAGCGTTTGGGCCTTAAGCGTCAGGTTTTAGGCGTTGCGGTGGTTCAGGGTTGAAGATATGACTAAGACCCACCAAAAACACCTCTGTTATGGCCCAAGCACCCACTATATGGGGACTCACGTGGGACAGAAATGCATAATCAAAAGAAATCTCCTAACTCACTCCAGAACCCGAAAGATGCCTACGTTGGGTTCCGGTGCGCGAGTTTCAACGTCTTGTGGTCAAGGGGGAAGTATGGCAGTTTCCCAAAATAGGGGGCCTTGAATATAGGTATAATGCATATTATAGGGACCCCCTAAAAGGTATCCCTAATTTTGGAAGCCCGTATCTGTGGAAGACTTTGCAGCTTTCAGTGCAAGCTCCGACCCTCAAGTCACTCACTTCCAGGCAACCCTAAATTTCTGAGTGCTGCGCCAGCAAGGCTTCAAAGCCATTTGGAAAGATCAGCCTGGGCATTGGGGGAAAAGCAAAGCTAAGGTAATAGGGGGAATGGTTTAGGGTTTAGGGTTCCCATTGGGTCTCACATCATGAAGAAAATTACACCCTAAACCTTCAATTCTAACCCTAAAGCCCTAAAGCTACTGCTGAAGCCGGAACCCTAAAGCTCGAACCCTCAAGCCCAAAACCCTCAAGCCCGCACCCCAGAGCCCGAACCCTAAACCCAGAACCCTAGAGCCAGAACCCTAGAGCCAGAACCCTAGAGCCAGAACCCTAGCCAGACCCTAGAGCCACAACCCTAGAGAACAGGTGGGCCAATGCTCGGTAAGCAGGTGGGCCAATGCCCAGTAAGGAGGTGGGCCAATGCCCATTAACTCCAGTAAGGTTTAAATTACATATGAAAGAGAGGTTTAGGGTTTAGGGGGCGATATAAGGAGGAAAAACATTCTAAGACTAAACGAAAAACCCAAAACCCAACGCCCAAAACCCTGAACCCTAAGACTTGCTGGCTCTAGTCCCGGGCCCTGGCATGGGCTTTTTGCACCGACAAGGTCTGCAAAACCAGCAAGAGTGGCAAGCGCACCCTGAACCCTAGGCCTAAAATCCTTCAACCTAAACCCTTAAACCGTAAACCTAAACCCTCAAATCGTACAACCTGTAAACCCTTACCCCCAAAACCCTAGTCAAGAATGCAGGGGGACCATAGTCCCTTGCGCTTCATAAACGGCCCGCATGGGAACTCTTTGAATACTCCCTAGGCCTCCTAGTTACCTAAATAGTGGGCTACTGCGCTATGTGACTATGGGAAATAGGCCCCAGAACCCACCACTTAGGTAACTGGGAGCCTAAACCCTAAACCCTAACGGGTACTTACAACCAAGCTAAAACGTGTCTTGCACTGACTCAGGGCTCAGGGTGTAGGGCCTGGGGTGAGGGGTTAAAAAGGGGTTATATGGGTATATATTGGGATAATGGAAAAGAAACGGAAGCTGCTATTCAGGGTTTAGGGTCCTGGGGAGTTCGGGCTTTGGGATATGACACCAAAAATGGAAAAGGAAACGGAACAGAACATGGAACATGGTATGAAAAGTGGGCTTATGCAGGGGTCTAGCAGGGCTGTAGCCTTGCGAAGCCTAAATGATTACCAAGATCCTGTTTGGGGCCTACTTCAAGTACCCTAGGCCAGAACAAGCAATCCTGGGTCCTAGAACTGCAGAGTATTTAGGCCATGACATTGCGATGGCTTCTGCTTAGTCCCGCGAAACTGCAAGTTTAAACAGTGCTGTACTCGCAATTGGCATCCTAGTGCCTCCATCACATAAAATTGCAATCTACTGAAGAAGGGTCCGTTAATCTCGAGAGTGCATCTCCCATAAAGATGCCCAAGTAGCAGGCGGTATGCTAGCTTGTCCTCAGCTGGCACTTTCCAGATGCAGGGGCAGGGGTCCATTTGCTAGCCGTAACTTGAAATGATTGAATTTCAAGTCCCAATCTAAGGCAATTTTGGTACTATTCCCCTATATAAAGCACCATTTAGGGTGAGGTCAGGGTAAAGGTCGCTTTCAATTGCCCAGTTAGCTGGTTCTCGGTACGGGCAAACATGTTGGGTGGCTGATCAGGACTCATCGGGCTAGGGGCTGCAGAACTACGGGTTTAGGGTTTAGGATTTAGGATGGAAGAAAAAAGAACAAGGGAAATGACATGGAACATGAGATGATATAGGGGTTTGAGGATTTTGGGTGGGAAGGAGAGGGGGCAAGGTAGTTATATTACAAACCATTGATGCTTTCCACAGCAGTACGTAGACAAGGCTGCAGGATATGGTCTAGTCATAGGCTGGGCATTCCGTACCTAGAACCAAAGACAAAGATGAAGCAACGGACAAAGCAGGTCACATGTAGAACATACACCCTAGTCCTATCACAATTCAAGAGCTCATGATGGTGTGTCTTGGTGGTGGAACAAAGCCCTGAACCCTAAGGCCTAATACCTATCCTTCCCTCAAACTACTGCAGCCCAAAAGCGGCTATGGGATTGCTCTGGTTTGGGGACTGTCTAGTACCTCAAACTCTGAACCCTCAACCTGAACCACGTTTCTCATATACCACTCAGAAGATGGGCTTGCGGGGTTCTCTTTGTCTCATATGACATTCCGTTTTGGGTAGAAAAATCTCTGGTCTCTTACCCCCTAAACCCTAAACCCTAAACCCCAAAAAACCTCAACACACGTAAGGGAACCGCATAGGACCCTCTGCATAGGAGCCTCTGTCTACCAAAACCCCAAAAGTATGCAAAAAAAATAATAGCCCTAAACCTTTAGTAACAGCCATAAAGGCCATTCTTTTACATACTTTTGCGGTCTACCAAAACCCAAAAGTATGTTAAAAAAAAAAGGCCCTAAACCTATAGTCACAGCCATAAAGGCCATTCTTTTACATACTTTTGGGGTCTACCAAAACCCCAAAAGTATGTAAGATCTGAACTCTTAATAACAGCCATACAGGCCATTCTTTTAATAACAGCCATAAAGGCCATTCTTTTACATACTTTTGGGGCCCAGGTATTATAACACCAATATTACCCCAGCTTCCATTTCATCTTCCA
>CAJNIZ010008328.1:0-14818 GCA_905231905.1 Symbiodinium pilosum
TAGAGTTTAGTGTTTAGGGTTTTGGGTGTATGGCTTAGGTTTTAGGATATAGTGTTTAGGACCCAGGGTGCAGGATTTGGTGTTTAGGGACCCGGGGTTTGGGGTGAACCCTCTGCACACTTAACCCGCTTGCTGGTAAGGAACTTCAATTAAGATACTGTTCTCAGGAAACCCCAGTATTTACGATATACCCATACTATGGTAAATTACTTTGGGTGGTTGTCAAAATTATGGTCCCTTTACAGGTCCCTATTATAATACGGCCCCTAGTACTTAGGGTACCCAAAAAGGGACCATAATTTTGACAACCACCCATTTGAGTTCCTTCATTACGGCCTGCATGTTTGCCAGAACGACTTGCCTCTCTGGATGGGCAGGCGATCTCCTTCTGATACAAGGGTAGTTCCCGCAAATGATAAATAGTATATGCCGTAATATAATCATGTAATCTATAAGCGAAAGAGGCCCATAGTGTTGAGAATAACCCACAAAGCTCTAGACGCGCCAAATCACTTGTGTTGGTTCAGAAATTTGGAGCTCGCCCTAACTTGCCCATGATGCAGATCCATGTCATCTGAACCTGCAGAAACAACATCCTACCCAATTGGCATAATAGGACTCCTTGTGGCCAACCTCCAAAGACCTTTTGTTTCTGTTTGATTCGCGGTCGGGCCAAACGAAGAGCCATGACGAACATGGAGGGCTGCCAAGACGTAAAGAAGTAGGAAAATCATGTCCTCATGAATAATGTAGACCCATGAGTAATACACCCCCTCCTTTTGAAGGGCCTTAATATTAGGATCCCTATTATAATCCTTTTTAAGGGGAAGGGGGTTTATTAATCAGGGGTCTACATTACCCGGTACTGTATAAGATACACCAAAAGCTTACTCTGAGTCAGGCCATGGCCAGGCTTTCACTCACGTCCCAACGTAAAGAGCAAGGCATGAGCACGAAGGACACCTAAAAAACCATTAGGCAAACAAATGAACACAATATTCCAGCACGGATGTAGCATCATATATGACCAACGCCGTGAGAACTGTGATAGTGATGATGATCATGATGATGATAACGATAATGATAATGATAAGAACGACAACTCTGTCCGATTACTTCATGAGCTCAGCCAATGTTTCCTACATAACTGATGAGACACTATCTTAGGACTATACCGACCTACAAGAAGGACCCCATGTCCCTTGTTAAGGGTCCCTTGATAGGCTAATACTGACAGTAGCTTAAAGCCCTAAACCCATTAGAACCCCCAGATAAGGGCCGCAAAAAATCCACCGACAAATGTTCCCACCCCTAAACCCTAAACCCTAAATTTGGGAACTCCTGGCTCAGCTTCGGTGATGTCACCTGGCAACTGCTTGGAAGTATGAGGGTCTAGAGCTTATACCAGGCGGGTGGTGAGTAATAATGATGGATAGCTGGTGTTGTTCGATGGCTTCTAAGCCCAAAACCTAAACCTTAAACTCTGAGTTCCCTGAAACCCCGGTAGAAAATTTAATTTCGGCTGGTTACTAAGATTATAGACGACAGAAACTAAACAAACATGATTTCTAGGAGCTTCCAGTAAGCCCTATTAGTATAAATACTCAGTCCACCTGACCTTGCAAGTAGACCCGGAGCCTGAGAGCCTAGAGGGGATCACGAGCTGAAAAACCAGGAACCTCATAGGCTAAGGTTTAGGGTTTAGGGTTTGAGGATTTTCTTACGCCCACTTATGAACATGAGAGTAGCGCGGTTCTCAAGACTTTGGGAACTTCTCCTCTATCAACAGAATTTGCAGTCTAGATAGGGTTCCCCAAAGGAAGGACCCTTAACCTACTGGTGCTTAAGGGCAGTGGGGGGGTAGATCCCTATAATCATCTCCATAGTACGGCCATGTTGTAACTGCAACCGCCATAAAACCTCAACCCGAAACCCTGAAACCCTAAACCCTGAACCCCACTGTAACCGCCATACGATGACCCCCCTCTTCATTGCAACTCTCTTCCTTAGTCACCAGTAGATGTGGGCAAGCATATGACCCCGGCCTTCAGGACATGCTGCAAAAATGAAAGCTTAGGGCTTAGGGTTGAGGGTCAAGGGCTTAGCGTTTAGGGCCTAGGGCTAAGGGCTGGGCGCCTCAGGCTTAGGATCCAGGGTTTGGGATTCAGGGTTCAGGGGTAGGGGTCTCCACAAAATTTATAGGGTTCAGGTTAGGAGTCTTGATTTTAACAGAGGTTTTCAGTTTTCCCAGCTGTACATACCTGGACTTCAGCGTTTAGAGGCTTAAGATGTCCTGAAAGTTTGGCTCCTATGTTGACATCCTTGTTTTAGGCTTCTTGCAAGTAGACAGGGCATCCCCCTTATTGAAGAAATTAATACATGCCCTCGGAGCAAGAACTTCTAGATATTTGGTAGCTTGCATACATGGGGAACCTCAGTACAGACTCAACATACTATACTCCTTAGCACGGGAATCCCTCAAACGTACCTAACTGTTGGAAGCCTCATCTGGCTAGCGCCTTCATGAAGGTGATAGGGGCGGGAAAATCGCTGATGAGGTTGGACGTGTTTAGTCAGGGCTTGTTTAAGTTTAATGTTCAGGGTCTAAGGAGTAGGCCCTCTGCATATTCATGATCACCTCCATGCGGCTGTGGTTTTCTGAAGACAGAAGAAACCCTAAACCCTAAACCTTTTCGAAAAAAAATCTCCTCATCCTTCAGAAAGGAATAAAAACTGATCTTCACATCTGGGTCTGCAAATGACGAGAAGTTTGTAATCAGGGATCTACAAAAGCTACAGTATCCCCCTTAATAGCCCCTATGGTAGTCTCCTATGAAATCCCCCATATAACCGGACCCAAAAAAACATCCCCTATAGCCCCCTCAGGAGTTTAGACTATAGCTCACATGACCAACCCTTGTCTGGCCCCCTGGCATGTTGGTTGAGGAAATGAGCCTGTTCTTCATGCAACTTGATGGCCTGAGGCTTTAAATGAGGGTGCCCGTGTGAAGACTTCCGGAAGCTGCAAACCCAAATGCCAAATCTTCAATGAATCGTCCTCTTTCACAACCTCACTGGGTTCATGGTGAGGTACGAGCAAACCCCTCGTGCTAACAAAAAGAAAAGGCACAGAAATCCAACAGAGGACAATACATGCATGTCCGCCGAACCCCGCATCAACTTCAAATCAACGACCGACATCGCAAGCCCACTCCCTAGTCCCAAACCCTAAACCCTAAGCCCTAAACCCTTGACTCCCTTTGTTGCGCCGAGGCCTGGATGATGTGATTCTGCATGGGGAACAGGGGCCTGGCGGAGCGGTATTATCGGCTGGAGCTTGAAGGGTTTAGTGACCTTTAAAAATAGAATATAGCATGATCTAACATGAAGTGAGCATAATTTAAAAGTTCTTAGCATAGTATAAGATGACGGTGTCCAAGCATGCCATTCCATTATTTTCGGAAAGACCAGATCAAGGGTTCGGAGTCCCAACCACCTCACCTCAGCATGTGGCACAGAAGTTGTCGAAACTTGTGGCCACACAGCTAGACGGCTTGAACACGAAACCCTAAACCCTACACTCTACCTAACCTTAGACACTTTTACAAAAAAGGTAAACCCTAAGGGTCCAAGGACCCAAATAATTGGGCTTTAGACCCCAAATATTTGGGCCCTAAAACCCCATTATTTACGTCTTTGGACCCTGAGGGAAAGATACCAAACCATGAGGTGCAAATCTCCTTTTTCTCAGTGCAATCCCAAAGTCGGCGATCTTGATAGATGCTGTCTTCCCCCAAGAAGCCCAAGTACCTTTTTTTTGTTTTTTTTCGTTCCTGTCCTTAAGTCCCTATATAAACATATACTATCTATAGCCCGAGGACCTACTATATGGGTACCTGGGCTTCTAGGCTTCTTTCACGCCAGGCACGTTGCGGGCAGCCGGATTCATCAAGCCGAAGCCAACGGTTGAGACTCAAAATCCTGCATGACCCTCATTTCTACCCTGGAACTTATGGTGTTCTGGCAAACCAAGTTCATGCAGGATTTTCTAAATTCACCCTACGTAAACCCTAAACCAAAGACTCCAGAGAAGCCCTTTGAGCCCTGAGCCTCCGAAAGACAGGCAGGGCGATAGACCAGGGCTCAAAGCCTGCCAAGGCTTAGGATTAGGGTTTAGGGGATTGGGGTAACGGGTTTGGAGTTAAGGATTCGGGATTTAGAGGATTAAGAGTTTAGGGTATAGCTTTCTCAATGATGTGGAACCCACTGGGCGGGTAGGTATCTGTCCGTTGTTTGACTCCGCTTCTGAGCAAGTGACTGCTTGGACTTGAGATGCTGAACCTTAAGTCCAGAGCCCTACACCCGAATTAAGCCCTAACGCCTAAGCCCTAAACACGAGGCCCGACACCCTAAGCCCTGAAGCCTAAGCCCTAAACCAAAAAACCCGAAGCCCTAAACACTAAAGCCCTATAGCCTAAGCACAAGCCCTAAGCCCTAAAACCATCTAAAACCTACACCCTAAGCCCTAAGCCCTAAACTAGGCCCTAACCTAAACCCTGAACCCTCAGCCCTAAGCCCTAAACCCTACACCCTGAACCCTGAACCCACAAACCAGACCCGGCTCGGGTTTCAGGTTGGGTGCTTCGTGACCTCGGCTTGGAGATTGTTGGAAACAATTCCTCAAAGCTCCCCTTCGAGGCAACCCTTACATGAGCGATAGTCTAAACTCCTAGTATCCCCCTTAATAACCCCCATAATACTCCCTTACATATAATCCCCCTATAAAAACCCCCTGTAAGGAATGTAGTCTATAGCTCAAATGGTTCCCGTTCACGCGTTTTCGGGTTCAGGGTTTAGGATTTATGGTTTAGGGGTTTAGGGTATACCCCCATTGTGTTATAAGGATATTGATGGTTGGGTCGCGAATGAATGGGAGAGTCATTTTGAATGGTTTTCCTTTTGGGGGGGAGGGGTGCTCCTTGCCTCGGATCGTCCTTCCAAACCTTCAATACAAGAGCTTATCCAAATCTGGATACCCCGGTACTCCTCCAAAAATGATACGACCCGCAGCCATAAGACTTCCAAGGGTCAAACAAGCTCGGAATTTTAGGCTGCGAAGGAATTGCGACCCCTTCCCAACGGCCAGCCTCCGTCTTTCCTTGGCAACAGGCATCAGCTGAGATGGACAAGGAATTGTGGGGATATAGTAAGTAGTAGGGTCATTGTAGCAGCTTAAATTAAAATCCTTAACAGCAACCCAGTACTTGTGAACAATCAAGTTGCCTAGTCCCTCCCCCTGATAACAAACGTCTCCCACCCTCTTCTACCCGCTTATGAAACCCCACCGGAGTATTCATTCTTGATTCGTAGGGAATCTCATCGAAATCAATCGACAACCCAATCAAAACCACATAAAATCAGCTGAAATCGAATCAAAATAAATCAAAATACAGTCTTAGTGCAATCCAAGTAGAGTCCACATGAAATACATTTGCTCAAATTACAATCTAGCTAAAGTCAATGAAACCCGACTAAATCGAACTGAGCACGCAAGTCTAATTCAACTAAAACTCAACAAGAATCAAGTGGCGTCTAATCCAACTACATTAAACGTCATTTCAAATTTGATTTGAAAACTATGAAAAAGGCAATGAAAACCAAGCTAGAATCCATGTAGAGTCAGTTGACATCTGATCAGTATCGACTCAGCAATGAAAAAATCTATCTGCACTTAAGTAAAAACCTGATCAAAGTCTGTTAAAACTCCAATTAGAATCTAATAGAACCTGATTGAAGCAAATTGACATCTAATCCAAATCTAACTAAGACCAGTTGAAATCTAATCAACATGAAGTACAAGCCCAATTACATTTACTTCATCTAATCCGACTCGATTCCAAATCATAGTAAAATCAACTGAAACTTACTCAAATCAATGAAAGTCAAGTTAAAATCCGTTAAACTGCCTTTTCATTCGAAATAATTATTTTCAACAAGTTAAACAATGAAACTAATAAACATGGAAAACTGAGTAGATTCCTGATTTTTTGGATTCGTCAAAACCCCCACATGACCTGAGAAGCCCCTCAATTACGGCGATCCCTTCTCAAAAGTAGTCCTGGCCTTTTAGGAGTAGGCTTCACGGAATTTCTGAAATTGGGTATTCTCTGGGCGGGGTATGTATTCTTACGGGGAGGTTTATTCTTAAACTTAGTACGGGTGTTGGCAGTAAATTCCTCCGGTAGTCCTGCAAAAGAAATAGTTCCTGTAACCCACTCCCCAATTCCCTGCTCAGCATCAGTGAGTAGCTAGCTTGGGATAGGACAAGGCCAGGGATACTTCGGACTTCAAAGCAAAACTGTGACAAACTTGCTAGCTGCTATGGCTGTGGTAAAAGGATGCCAACCCTGAGACTTATATGTCCCTTTCAAACCCCGTATAACCATCTTGTCCCCTTTACAGGGGACTGAGCCATTGTCTCAACTCCTATCCCCCTTAATAACCACTATAGTAGTCCCCTATATAACCCTTACATAGCCCCCCTTTAAGTAGTTTAGACTACAGCTCAAATCCTAAATCCCGTCTCTGCCGCCAAGAGGCCGCAGCTGCTGCCCTTCAGGCTTCATCGGCACGATGGCACCCTCCCCTTCCTGCCGACTTTATCTGGGTTGCTGTTAAGGAACTTAAATTAAGTTACCATGATGGGTATATATGGTGAATAATAGGGTTTCCCCAATATAGTAACTTAATTTAAATTCCTTAACAGCAATCCGGTTTATTCAAGGGATCGTGACAGTAGGAACCTCTACCCAAGGGCTCTTATGTAGTTCCTTTTTGGGTCTGTTATGGTTTCTGGGTAGGGGGTTATGATATACTACCCAAAAAGGAACTACATAGGAGGGTCTGGGTAAACCCTAAACCCCAAAAGAATAAAACAGTCACGGCAAGAGTAGCGGTCACAGTAGTCGTCATGGGAATAATAGTACAGATGGAAGTGAGAATAAAGTAGCATCAATAGTCGTAGGATTCGTATTGTGTACTTGTTCCTTTCTGGGTAGCAGGGTTCAGGGTTAGGGGCACTGGAGGGTTTCCAGTTTCAAGGGTTTATGTCGACAAAATACTGCATGACACCGCCTGAAAGCAAGCAGGCGTTTCGGTGGAAAAAGATTTACCCAGACTGTCCAGGTACCTAGATAGTGTGTAGCTTAGACGCAAGTCAGTTCCCATTTGCAAATTTTGGCCGGTAATTACACTAACTGATATGGTGCTTGGGGACCCTCACTCTTAGGATCATGCGGGAATTTCTCGAAGTTAGGGGCTGCAGCTGCACATGAGCGATATCAGGAGCCTCGTTATCGGGACCCAATATTGGAAAACATAAGACATTCGATTTGAAGGCCCTACGGAATACAACATAAGGAGCCGTAGAAACCGGCAAGATTATATGAGCTGTAGTCTAAACTCCTAGCATTCCCTTAATAACCCGGACAATACTCCCCCATGTAACCCCCTTTAAGGAGTTTAGAATGCAGCTCATAAAGGAAGCCTGCAGGGGCTTTCTTTCAAGATGATCGCGTCTTCCCCGTATAGGGTCCGATCCGATCTTGACTAATGGTGCTGGGCTTCGGGTTCAGGGCTTAGGGTGTAGGGGTTTTTGCTGCAGCATTCAATTCAAAGCTTTGTAATTAGAGCCGTCGTGCACCCTATAGCTTCACAACCAGGAGTACACTCATTTTCCTGATCATTGCAGTTCTGGGCCAAAGTTCTCTTCTCTGCGGGCCCTTCAAAGGTTCGCGCGCGTAGCGCTTACAGATGTCGATGAGAACTAGGCACAGACAGTTGCAAAAAAAGGAAACGACTGCTGTTCTTTGAGAAGGGTTGTAATTGCTGTTGTCCCGCGCATCCCCGGGCTTAGAAGTATTGCGCAGTTGAATGCGAACGATTTGGCACGGAGACTACAAACGTCTGGGCTGGTAAAGGCATGCAGGATAGCCTGGGCAGCCCTGACTCCTGTAGTTCTCAACAGCATGGCGAGCTCAATATCTGTAGGTAGCTGATGAAACAGTCTTTAGAAAATCTCGCCAACCATCGTAGATGCCCGCACATCTTCAATTTCCTCTCTAACCTGCTGAAAATTCTACACCCTAAAGCCTGAACCCTTGATCCAAAACCTTCGCTTGGAACTACTATCATCAGTACTGCTACTGTAGTGCTTAAAAAAATACTGCTGCTGCTGCTGCTGCTGCTGCTGGTGCTGCTGCTGCTGGTGCTGCTGCTGCTGCTGCTGGTGCTGCTGGTGCTGCTGCTGCTGTTGTTGTTACTCCGACCCCCACCCACTCCCCCACAAACCCCGACTCTGACTCCTACTCCGACTCCTACTACAACGCTACCACTTCTGCTACTACTGCTGATATGACTTTGTAATCTTTGCAGGGCCTGGGCAGCTGCGCCTGCGCTGCTGCCAGTTGCACGACCTGCAGCAAACAGCTAGGAATGAAAGAACATATGAGCCAGCATCCCCCTTAACAACCCCTATAGTAGTCCCCTATATGATCTCCTACATAACCCCCCTTTAAGGAGTTTAGACTATAGCTCATATGGAAACTATCATAGGGCGTATAAGGTTAGGAGCTTAGAGCTTGGGATAGCGACTAGCACAGGGTTTAGGGAAAAGAAAATGGAAACGACTGTAGGGTTTCCGGGTATAAGGCTTAGGGCTTAGGAAAGTTAAAGAAAATTGGGGCTGCTATGAAATACAGGCGCTACCGTGGGGAAACTATGTCATTGAAGGGTTTCGGATACTATTGCAAGACTGGCAGCTTCTTTCGCCCAGGCATAGGAAGATTCTGGTGGGGCATCTTCTTGTACGCATGCAAAAGGCTGCAATTCCCAATACTACTTCCAACCCCATCTCTTATTCCTAGTCCCCTTCCTGTCCGCTAAACCCTAAACTCTAAGAAGTAAGCCCCATGCTGCCGAAGGGAGATTCAGCATTTGGTCTGGTAACTCGCACGGGTTCCCCTACTACCCCCCCCTTTATCCCAAAAGAACCATTAAGGGGGATCCTAAATGCTAAGCGGTAACATAGGGGGTGGTAGAGGAACCCATGAAACCCAGGCCTGCTGGATACAGGGGTTCATGCGAAGACCCTTCAGGGAGCTTCTGTATTCCTACATTCTAGAGTTTAGGGTTTAGGATTTCAGTTTAGGGTTTAGGTTTACAAGCCACTGCGAGACAGGGAACGGCTCGAGCACTGGAGCTTAGACGACGTATAGGGCAACGAAAGAGTTTGCAAAGCATTTGCGGCTATCTGAATGCCTCGTGACTTTCCTTCAGGAGTTCAAACTGGTACAGTGGCTGGTCATTACAGCCCGGCCTGGCCAGTCTAAGCCTACCTACGGAGAGGGATTCCTCTCCAGTATTGTTAGAGAGGCATGACCCGGAAGAACTCTCGACCCGAGATTCCTTCTATCCTTTCAAAAGCCATGAACCGTATATGTTAGGAGGACCCCCCACCCTGTATAGTGGTATAATAGGAATATATGGGGACCCTTTTATAATCACCATTATCCCCTATAATTTCCTTAACCCTAAACCCTCTAATATCCCTTATAGTCACTATTACTGGGTTGGGAGTCCACCTGAGTTATAATCGATAGTACTGGGGCTGGGGGTCCACCCACAGTTTAGCACAGCATATGCCTCCTCGTGCGCGCCGGCCGCCTCCTTGCCTGCCGCTACAAATGCAAAACAATGCCATGGATCAAGATTGTATCGATGAATAGGTTTTGGTTTAGGGTTTAGAGCTTTAGACTTATAGTGTCATCTGCTAAAACAGCAACAAGGAATTAATATCCTCGTACCTAACACGCACACTCATTGTCACGATCACGCTACAAACAACTCAACGATATGTACATTGCCTGGTAAATGACTTTGGGAGTTGGTAAGCGTAATGACAATAGTATGCCATGCCCAGAGAAGCCTGATTCAGGAACATTCAAATCCATGGCGTGTGCGGCATCTGAGGTCAGCGCTCACATCCGGAGGAACTTTCGACATACCGGCCAACTGTAGCCCCTAGTACAATCCCTGACATCTATTTCTAAGCCCTAAATCGCATTGTGTGCGCTACTACACCGGGTTTGCCCCCTCGCTGGAAGTAGAGAAAATAGAACATCAAACCTTCAGCATCATATCTAGCTACAGGGCCTCCAGAAACCCTAAACCCTAAGCCCTAAACCCTAAACCCTAAACCCTAAAGGGCCTCCCTAGACCCTAGACCCGAAACAGCTTGATTTGGAGGAGTCCTGAGCTCGATCTTTCCCTTGGGTAACCGACTGGGTTTAGGGTTGCGGGTTTAGGGTTTAGGGTTTAGGGTTGGTACTTGGGATTTTGGTACTAGTCATTGTAGTACATGCTTTTGCCAAGTACAGGATTATTGGGTGCTTGGCAGTTTAGAGCAAGGCTTCATACGCCAAATAGCTTCAAGACAGCCATGTTGCCCTCCGAAATTGACATGTAAGCCCAAAAGCAAAGACTCGTGTCCATTTGTGAGTGGCCTTCCTGTCCATTTATGAACGACATGCGTGCAGATTAGTTTGGGCCAGTGCCACACATGATCCATCTGCAGTTTACATCCAAGGCACTTGGGTCTTACAACTTGTCGTACTACAAATGCAAAGCACCCTAAAAGATGCTGTCTAGCTGTTGGTTTCTGCCCAAGACTGACTGATGATTCCCAATACCTCAAGCCCTTCAGTGTGAAGATGGGCCTTGAAGTCTACGCGGGGGAGCTGCAGGTGTTTTTAGGGTTCAGGGTCTATAGGTGTAGTTCGAGTACTGCCTGGACCCCACAAAAGTACTCAAAATAATGGCCCCAACCTGAAACCTAAATCCTGAACCCTCAACCCTAAACCCTAAACCCATAAAAGCAATAACGAAGGCCATGGTCTGACATACATATGGGGTTGGGGAAGTACCCCGCCCCCTGAGGGATCCCAAAAATCGAATGTCCTAATAATCTCTTGCTTTCCCCAGGAGGGCTTCAGGTTTAGGGTTTAGGTGATTGTAACATTTTTTGGGGTCCCCCTTTTTTGGATCCTTCAAGTAATCTGGGTAGCTGAATTAAGTGCAGGTGTTCATCCTATAGATAAGCTATCTATATTGGACTTGTTACAAGTCAGCGACAGAACCGACTACCTCCAGACATTGTGCGCCTACTGTTTAGGGTCTAGGGTTTAAAACACAAGTAGGACAGCTTCCTGAAAGTATCAAGACTCCATGAAGCAGAATGATACACGTGACAGCCACACCTCCCAACTTCAGAGTGCCACTGGATTTAGGTTGAGGGTTTAGAGTATACCTGACGCAAGCCGAGGACGCCAGCCATCTTTCTACGTCTATGACACCAGCAAAGCCAGCAAGCCTTCAACATCTGCACCTTAACCCCACACCCAAAACCCTTTAAACCCTTAAACCCTAAATCCTTTAAACCCTAAAGCGCTCATTCGCCTAGGAGTTAGGGTTTAGGATTTAGGGCTTGGGGCACCGAAGCTTTGAACCCCAAATTGGGAGCCTGGATAATCCGAACTCGAAAAGGCCATTCTTCTACCTACTTTGGGGTTCCATGCAGCTCCTTGAACCCTAAATCCTAACACCCCAAACCCCGGCAAGTCCAAAGCTTACGGACCCAGATAGCACATGTAGGTAGTATTTCTAGACTTTACGGTCCAATGTAGGCAATATTTCTAGGCTTTAAAAACCCAAGACCTAAACCCCAAACCCTAAGCATTCCTAGGGAAATCACCAGGCCTCTCCGCTTTGTCGGCAGCATCAGAACTGTCGGCAGGAGACTCGCCTCACGTTGTTGCAGCCCACATGGTTTAGGGGTTCAGGGTTTAGGGCTTAGGGTTCAGCGTTTAAGGTTTAGGGTTTAGGTGTCAGGGTTTAGGGTCCAAGGGTTTAGGGTTTAGGGTTCAGGGTTTAGGGTTTAAGGGTTTAGGGTTTAGGGTTCAGGGTTTAAGGTTTAGGGCTTCGGGTTCAGGGGGGCTTGTTTTCCTTGCGGATCGATTGAGTCGCCCTTCTTTCGGTGGTTGAACCCAACAGGCAAAATTTCTGGTATGAAATGCCATACTAAAAAGGAGGATGATTTGATCTTCCTCTGTATAGGAAACGAATGATATCCACCCCAAAATGCTACTCATATGAGCTCTAGTCTAAACTCCGAGTATCTTTCTTAATGAACCCTACAGCAGGAACCCTAAACAGTCCCCTAAATAACTCCCCTTCAACGAGTTTAGACTACGGGTCAAAATGCTGTCATGATACCCTAAACCCGAAAACCTACAGCCCAAACCCTAAACCCCAACCCTAAACCCTAAACCCCAAACCCCAAACCCTAAACCCTAAACCCACAACGCTAAACCCTGGGGATTGAGGATGCCGGGGTTTACAAACGCCTTATAGGGATATAGGGTGTGGGTGGACGTTGGTCAGTGCTGCAAGGCATCATGGCAGCACTGAGCTGTGGTCTAAATTCCTTTAAAGGGGTTATATAAGCTTTACTGTGTAAGGTCTTAAATCCTTAAAGGGAGTTTTGCAGGGGGTTATATAACCGACTGTTACAGGGGGGTATTAAGGGGGATACTAGGAGTTCAGACTATGGCGCATCTGACGGCACCCCTCCAAACCCACGGAGTGCACTTGCAGCAGCTCCGCACATTCTCACACGAAATTGCAACTAAATATGACAAAAACATGGGTGGAGGCTGGCGAACCGAGAACCAAGGATCATAGCAAATATCCTCATAACCCTGTAAAGTGACCCGTGCATCCCCAAGTACCCTGAACCCCTTCATTACAAGAATTGGCAGCCTATGCTAGTTCAGCATTGGAATCTTCTCGGCCTGAGCCAGCATCTTTGCTGCCATCATCAGACCTTGCTAGAATGTTGGGCTTAAGGTTTAGAAGTTCAGGGTTTCGGGATACTACCCCGATAGTGGAGAATCACACGGAAAAGAACCTGGAAAGTGAAATGGAAACTACTATATACGGAGGCATGGGCCCCGAATGAGGTGGGAACCCCTCTGGGCCTTAAGTATATATGATATACCTACATGGGCACTTTGGAGAACTTCGCCAAAGAAGAATGCATGTTGCAGCTTGGGGTAGGCCTTCGTGCGGCTGAGTTAATCCCCTCCCCCTAATACGAAACACCCGCACCCCCGCAACATTAAACTCTCCCATTATGTGGTATATTACAGTATATTGGAAGTATTTGAAATTAGGGGGGTGGGGGTGTTTAGTGTTCGGGGAAGGGGATTGAGGGGTACAGATTCCGAAAAGATCCTTGGACATCCGGGGCTTGTATCCTGATGAACTCATGCCCTTGCTACTAAAGACACTTTCGACACTGTGGGCAAAGCGATAATGCCTGCCTTTTACTGGGCTTCCTTCCACATAGCCATCTACCCTAAACCCTAAACCCTAAACCCTAAACCCTCTGCGAAAGTGTTCTTGCCGTGTTTACCCCTTTGAGGCTTGTTGTCACACGGTCCCGCTGCCATTTCCCTCCAGAAGAGCGAACTACCGCCAAAAAAGGTGACTTAGCCCACATTACCCTAGGAAGAAAAAAGGATCCTTTTTACAGAAATATAAGGAATCCCACACCCGAAGAAATATCAAGGTCGCGTCCTTGGATCCATAGTAGATCCCTAACATTGATCCAGGTGAGGGACTAGGAAAGAAGGCTGGACAGAGTGGAGTCTCGTAAACCCTCTGGAGCGCAGCCTAGGCCCCACATCTGAGAAATCCGCACTCCGGGGATGCCCTCATGCTGGGGATCTGAGTCTATAAATGATGCCTACTTTGGGCCCTACTTGGAGGGTCAAGAGGATTTAGTAACTAAGTGAATAAATAAGGCAAGTAACTTGGGACAAAATATGGCCTATAGGGAGAATCAACCTACTTTTCTAAGTCCCCCTGACCCTCTAAGTAGGACCCAAAATGACCCTCTAAGTAGGACCCAAAAATCTATCAACAGCACCTACTTTGGGCCATTTGGATCCCTCAAAAGGTGTTTTGTCCCCAATGGTAGGATCCTGGTTATGCCCGGAAAATCAAACAATACACGCACACACACACACACACACCACACTTTCACCCGAAACCCTCATATACGGAACTTGCATGAAGGCCCCTGCCGACCGCTCCAACCGGAGAAGAATCGCCGATAGTGAATGGGCACCACGCTTGCCTGCTGACCATGATTAGAGCCGTGCACGTAGACAGCAAGTACCGTAGAAACAAACCTGCAGCAACGGCAACAAGGCAAAGGAGAACAATGACTGCGGGCAATGACACATGTTCGGAACCAAACCCTAAACCCTAAACCCTAAACCCAAAAGACGCAGAAGAATACAAGGACCAAGACAGATGGCAAGGCGAAATACCGTGCTACAAGCATCCTGTAAGGCTCTTACAATGTAGAACATCGCGCTAGCCAGGAATAGGAGCCCGAATGCACTTCCTACTGTTGCTACTAAAAATCCTGCATGACCTTGATATACTATAGTACCATTATTCCCAAGGTTCAAGGTACTTAGGGTCATGCAGGATTTTTAGTATCCACCGTACTGCAACCTTGCATCATTTGCTTTGAAACATGTGCAGCACGCTCAAAATTCCAACCCCCGAATGCTGACATGCCGCATGCCGAAACCCGAAGGTGCAAGTTCTCAGTAGAAGCAAAAAAGCTGAAACATGATTGTAGGGTAGGCACAGGGTTGCTTGAGATCCAGATTGCGGCCGTGTCTTT
>CAJNIZ010008330.1:0-14816 GCA_905231905.1 Symbiodinium pilosum
GGCAGTTTTGCCACAGTGCCAGCACTGTTTCCTGAAAAAAGCCCGCCCGTCTCAGGGGTTTTGGCCACTTCAGACTTTGCGCGAAGCTTTCGCATGTGCGCGAAACCCAGGTTTCAAGCGTTTTTCCTAGTTCCTGCAGCAAGACACCGTGAAAAAACGCAGGGCCTACGAGCCCGCGTGCTACCATGTTCTTGTAGGGCTGCAAAAAGGAGTTCATGCAGGTTACATTATGAGTGGTTTCAAAACCAAGGCCCAAGCGCGGAAACTGAATGGGTTCTGGAATCTCAATGAAAGTCACTAACATGTTCAAGACTTAGGGGTTTTAGGTTTAGGCTTCCGCGACTATTGCACAGATGACTTTCAGAACCACTGCCGGAAAGCACAACTTCAGCCTAAACCCTGAACCCATCGTCCTCATCCTTGACCCACAACCCTCAAACCTAAACCCCTAACCCCCTAAACCCCTAAACCCTGAACCCTAAAACCTAAACCCAAAAAAAACACACCCTGGACCCTAGCCCGATCCTGTCTTCGCTGGGCATTTCGGCCCGCGCTCCCGAATTGATCCAAAAGCATGATATACCTAGAAAACCCCTAGATAAACCTATAAAGCCCGCACATAATCCCTACCTATTGACCCCCAATCCTTATAGAAACCCTACATATTCCTATGGAACCCCTACATAGCCCGTATCCCTCCCAAAGGATATGGAAAAGAGAACGGAAACTGTACACTATACTAGGGTATATGTAGGGATTAAATAGGGATTACATTCCCATATTCTGCAATTTTAGAAGCACGACTGGGCCGATGGTCAGAGGCCCAGGTGTCAGGGCAAGCGCGCTTCATGTTCGAGATCCCTAAACCGTAAACGCCAGCAAGAAGCAGGAATTTGGATCATTGCCTTTCAGACACAGACTCAACCAGCTACACTCCTGCAAAGACACCTCCTACTCTCCTTCAAACTGACACTGAATCCAAAAAGGTGTCCCTACAAACCAGTGCCATGTTGGCGTGCAGACAGGGAGGGGTTAAGCAAGCATGCCAAGCCTCCAATTCGGCAAAGCATTCCCCAGCAAACACGACTGCTCCTGATTCGGCCCAAACAAGTTCACCGGTAGCACCTGTGCTGGATGTCATAAGCAAAACCGTTTGAGGTTGCCCCCTGCCAAGCTAAAATGCAGCCCTTCAAAAGTACCGATGAAGGCTACGGTCCTTGTCACTGGGATCGGGTATTTCCAAAAAAATACTCTGGACCCCTTAATGTGTAGAACCCCCCGATACGGGGACAGTGGCGTAATCATCCTAACCGTTAGCGGCGCAACCCTGAAGAAGAAAATTCTTGTTGAAATCTGCCCAGAAGAACCATCCGTCACTTCGATACCATGAGTGCAGCCACCAGAATCCTGGCAAGTTCAGGCTTTTCAGTTTAACATTTTAACGATTTTAGGGTTTTAGGTTCTCGCGTCTGGAAGTTGAACGGTCAGGGTCTTATGATCTCAGAGTCATAGGTTTGAGGGTCTTCGTGTTGAAAACTTAAGATTCATTGCCGACTGTAAATTAAACGCAGCCCTGCAATGACTAACGTGAAAAGAGCCCGCGTGGATTTCCATGTCAACTTGGGGCGGGTACTTCTTGTGGTTGCTTACATAAACCGCCCCACCTGCGAGGATGGTATAAATTCGAGGATGGTATAAAATTACGCGTTCGGACCTTTTCGCTGGATTAAAAAAACGGGAAGGCGCCTGGGTCAGATGGCATCGCAAACGAGCTCCTACACTTTCTAGACGCAGATGCCCTCTATCACGCCGCAAGCATGGCAACATATTAACATGGCCAGTGGGGGAAAGCCTCTCCCCACCTATCCTGGGTTGCCTTCTACCCTGTTGGTCTTGGCCGTTGGGCCAATACGCTGACTACCCTCTACCACCATGCCCTCCCCATCCTAGGGCCGATTCGAAACCACACAGCATGCTGCATGGTAAGGGCCCACCTGACACTCAAACGCCGACGCAAACCTTCGCTGTGCTCATCGGCCATAAGTCGAACCCCCCCCAACGCAAGCATCCCACACTTGCAGGCCTGGGCTCAACTGTTGTGGCTGCAGTATGTCAATATGGTTGATGGGTGAGGGCCAATGCCTCTCCCCAATCTTTAGCTTCCACCTGAAGCTGCCAGAGCCCATGCCATGGGCAAACCTCACAGCCCAAACCCGAAGCGGCGATGTAGCTGAAGCCATAGAGACAACAGCCACCTCATAAAGTCAAACTACACAACTCAAGCAACGAGCGCCAGTCTCGGCGGCATCCTCTCTCTGGCCAAACCTGTTCCCAGATCTTCGGCAACCTCTGCACCCAAGGATAATGCATTTCTCGGATGTTCCCTGCTCCGGCGACACACGACACCCGCAGATTGGCATGTTCCTGCATGCACGCCTTGGCAGATGCGCACAGCACATAGCAAAGTAGAGAAGGCATCAATAAGCCCTTGCTGGTACCACACACCAAGATTGTAGCACTGCTGGCGAACACAAATACGGGCAAGAGATGCTTGCAACAGCCCATCTCAAGCTCTGGAATCGAGCAACATAAGCTGCACCAAAGACTGCAAGACACATATGCAGGACTGCAGCGACTGCGCCTGCCTGCCGTCTTCCGGCACTTCCACCCGGCGTACACAAAACAAAAAATACATGAGATTGGCCAAGGCCAAGGCGGGAACCACCATCCCCAGACTGGGCAGGGCGCATCCTTTTCCTCAAATGCATCCAAGCCGCCAGAATACTCAGCCCTAATAAGTGAATTGGCTTGTAATATTCAAAGAACAACACGGCCATGCTAGGCTGTTGCGTGGCCCGGGCGCCACTCGAACCAAAATCCCCAAACTCAGCCCAAAAGTGACCATTTCTGGAATCACAATTCCGAGTTAGCGAACTGTTCACCTGTTGCCCAGCAGACATTCAGCAACTTCCGACCGGTTTGGGCATCGCACAAGTTTACTCGCTGCAAGAGCCGCGGCGGGCATCCAACAACGCCTGCGCTTCTGCCCACTGCACCCTGTCCAGCAGGATGAAGCGCGGCACGGGCTTTAGCAACACGCATAACAACATTGCCACCCATCGCTCAAGCCACCAAGCGCCGCACGCGCAAGACAGCAGCCTGACCAATGACGCCAGCTCCCACATGCTTCGGCGCAAGCCCACACGTACCACTGCCGACAAAGCAGGCCACCAGTCTAGAGTTGCCGCATCCTCAGGAAGATAGCGCACACAACCTGCCTGACACGTCGAAGAGCCAGCAAACCCAATGCACCTGGCATCCAATTTGCGCCATGACAGAGGCACCCCAAGGCTTGCACACACACCCACACACACAATATACCAGGTCAAAGCCCGTTGTCAATTCCTACTTGTCTTTTCATTCTCCAACCCATCCTGGTCTTCTTCTTGTAGTTATCTATTACACATAACATTACTGTTTCGAAGTGTACCTGCCCAGTTAGGGTTTAGGGTTTAGGATCAAACTGGTGGGATATCCATGAATTGGGGAACCCAAATCTGCCAGCATTTCTGCAGCTACCCATGAACCTCATGTTCTGCCATGGCCCTCCATTTGCTCATGGCACATACTTTGGGCCCATGCGGTTCTCTAGTTCCTATCTGAATACGTTCTGCCGAAATATGCTCCCTGTGCACCCTGGGCATTTTAGGGCTATAGTCCCCCTTAAGTAGGTAGAATGTGGCTTTGGGTATGTTATAAAAAGATCCCCAAATATACCCCATATTCTATCTACTTAAGGGGGGCTACAACCACGGAACCTGCACGTCTCAACCCGGCACCCTTGAAACCCAAGGATCCAACCCCTGAGGGCGGAAACCCTAAACCCTAAACCCTAGACCCAAACCCTTAGCCCTTAGTTCCTGACTAGAATGGTTCGAGCCTAAGCTGTCTGGACATAAACAGCTACCCAGACCCCTGGGAGGATCTAAAAATTAGATCCCCTATATAGACCCATTATAACCCCTATATAATCCTAAACCCTAAACCCTAAACCCTAAAACCTAAAACCTAAACCATTTCATTCCCCCTATGGTTCTAGGGGATCTAATTCTTAGATCCTTTTGGGGGTCTGGGTATACCATGGCTAGAGGATTCAGGTTAGGGTTTACCATTTAGGGTTCGGTTTAGGGTTTAGGGTTTAGGGTTTAGGGTTTAGGGTTTAGGGAGGGTTGTGGATTGAGGGTTTGCAAAGGTTCCGGATCTTCTTTATTTGGCCTGGGGTTTGCGGTTTTAGGGCATATGGGGGCGCCTGATTTTGAGAAATACTCATACTTCTGCTGATGGAGGAAATCTTGCACCACATTAACTTTCCGCCGCACTGCTTTTGGGACTTGAGGTGGTGCTAGACTTCTTCCATCAAAGGTTTGACCTCAAATTGCGGGCATCCTGCACGACGTAGTACTGATCGCCTTCCTGCCTCAGCTGCGTCGGCTTGCAGCCTGCCTAGTGGATAATACCTTCATGCTTTTACTTATACATATACATATACAGATACACATACAAATACATGTAGAATTAGCGGTGCCTTTTTGGGGATGCCTGCCAATAATGAGAATGATAATGTTTTGGCAACACTCTCACCCTCCCGCGGGCCAGAATTTCCCCTGGCATCTTCCTCCCACGCCACCTTGCTGCACACTCTGGCCCCCCCTCTCCTCCCATTCGTAAACTGTGACAGGCTGTTCCAATATAACCCAACGCACTGTAAGATCAAGGCTTCGACTTAGTGCGCCCATGCCCCGCGTCAATTCTGCGAATGGTTGCTTGCATCGCTGAATTATTGATCCCTCTTTATGCTGATGGTCTAAAATATGATGCAGTGTCGGGGGAGTTGAGGGCTTGGCTGTTCTATGGCATATGCAATTACTGCGACGGTGAGAGTGACGACATTAACAACAACAACAACAACAACAACAACAACAACAACAACCACGACGACGACGACAACGACGACGACGATGACGACGACGACGACGATGAGCAGGAAGAGGAGGAGGAGGACGAGGAGGAGGAGGAGGAGGAGGAGGGCGAGGGCGAGGGCGACGACGACTCCGACGATGACGACGACAACGATGATCACAACAATCACCACCACGACCATGTTACCATGACAACCGCCCCGATGATCACTACAACAAGCACGAACACTTCACGCACAAGAAAGAGGTCAAACTGCACAACGACAAGCGCCGCAACGGCAACAGCGGCAGTCGCAAAAGCGCAAACAAAAAGGAAAAAGACGTGGAAGCCGCCCCACCGTTGCCGCTGCAGCAAACAAAGGCAACACACCACGCTTTTGGCGATGCCAGCCGCTGCTTGCTACTACAGGCAGCATGATACTGTTCGGTGCTACTGGCTACTCCTACTCATAACATGGTGCTCATATTGCAGACACAGGCACTGCTGAAAATCATAGAGAACATGTCCAATCATTCTTTACTTTGACAAACTATGCTCATACCAGCAAGAATAGGAGCAATGCTGCACGGCCTGAACAACGCCGAGAAACGGTAAGGATATCAAACTTTGGAATCGCGGTGATGCTCATTGTATTCAATCACGACTGATATGTTACTTGTTGCAAGATGTGACCAGATCAAAATACGCATCATTGCGGCAAGGCAACGCTACATAAATTACATCTGACTGATGACCAGTCTTGATGCTCCAGAACCCTTACATGGGACCCACATAATCCCCATATGTGCCCGGGGCCCTAGGATGCCCGTATCATCTGTTCTAACGCATAGGTTTCGCAAAATTGGTGGGCCCTTAGGATCCTTTTGGGGATACATTAGCCGTTCTAGGGGATTCTCAGGGTCCTTCTTGGGGATTACATGAGGATTGTTTTGAGAAGGGACTTCTAAGTACCCAATTGAATAGTAATTTTATATGGGGATACTCTGGTACCCAATTTTCAGTATATCCCCCTTTTGGGGTATAGTACTTCATATAAGGAATATAATCTTACTAGGTCAGGCCAAGGCACAAGGTTGTGATATCAGGCCCCTGCCTGTAAATTGAAGATGCCCAGCACCTGGCTGAGTTTTGGGGGGTTACAAGAGACTTTAGTATTGGGGTTAGATTAGGGTTATATAGGGAAAATGGAAAAGAAAATGGAAACTACTATAGTATATTGGGGTTAGATTTATATAATCGGGTTGCGCATTGGGGCTTAGGGCATATGATTGGAGATTTGCGATTGAAGGTAAATCTTAAAGCGTAGGGGATATCGTGCGCGGGGTTAGGGCTTAAGGGATATGAGTTGGGGACGTCGTGCTCAGGCTATATAGGTTGGGAATTTGGGTTTAGGGTATGTAAGTTGGGGAGGCTGAGGCTGTGTAAATTGGGAACTTGGGGTCTCAGGATTTAGGGGACATAAGTTGGGGATTCAGGGCTTTGGGTATATGATTTGCGAATTTAAGGTTTAGAGTCTGAAGGTGGGGATTTCGGGTTTAGGGTATGCAAGTTGAGGATTTAATAAGGTTTAAGGACATAATTTAAGGGTTTAAGGAAGGGCATGTAAGTTGGAATTTGGGCTCTAGGGTGTCAGGGTTCAGGGTTAAGTAATTCCCCTATATACCCCCAGCTGAAATTGCATTTTCGATGTTCATTTCCATTTGATTCTCCATTGTCGGCGAGGGTAAACCTAAACCCTAAACTCTAAACCCTAAACCCTAAACACCAAACCCCAAACCTCAAACCTCAAACCCTAAACTCTGAACCCTAGGTTGTATCACCTGGACGGTCAGGCCGAATTAGTATGGAGGTCTTGAAAGTAATTGTAGAAGTATGAATATGAACAATAAGAAAAACAGGGTGTAGGGTTTAGGGACCAATAAGAAGAACACGAACAATAATTTGTAAACCTCTAGTACTAGTATGAGGGTGTGAGGGTTTAGGACATGAGGTAGTCGTCAAAGCAATGACTACACTACTAAACCCTAAACCCTAAACCGTGTGAAAGCTACCGCATGCTACTCCTGAGTCGGCAGCCTATGTTTGAGGACCGGGTAGGGGAACTTGGCTGCTACAGATATCGGGTGAAAGCCTGAATGATCATACATGCCCAAAGTGGGACAGTTCTGAGAGCATACTATTTCTGAACTCCTGCAGGGTTTTGTCTATCAATCACATTTGGTGGCTTCCCAAAATCAGGGGTACCCTTGTATGAACACCTCCTCAGCGTAGATACCCCCCGAAAAAGGGACCCCTGTTTTGCGGAAACCTCCAGTTCTGACAGAAGCCGAGACACCGATGCAGTGTTTTAAGCTCCTCCATGCACACATGCAACATTGTGGTGGCTTCATGGTTGGCAGGCCAGGGTTTGGGTTTAGGGTTTAGGGTGTTGGGTGTTGAGGTTCTTACTAAGAATGCGGATAGCAATACTCTAAATAGAAAGAGGAACCCCACCACAGGGGACCCGTATCAAAATAAATTCAAGAAGTATTCAAACCCCATAAAATCCCTATACAACCCTTGCTTCCATTCGATTTTCTTCTCCATTATAGTGGTCGTTTTTCTGTCCCAATCCATTCCCTGACACGAAAACCTAAGTCTCCCTTTCTACCACTTTTAGGAAAGACCATTGCACAAAAAATGTTACCAACTGGTCTTCCGACTTCATGGAAGTTGAATGTAACATTTCTGGGTTCTACTAGCCACAAACCCCCTATACTAACCCTGTACCCAAGGTTTCCCTTCAAACCCGAAACCCCTAAACCCTAAACCCTAAACCTTAAACCGTACACAGTAGCCCTAAAAAATTCTAGGAGATGCCTTCGCAGGCAGTGCTTGTGTGCAACTAGCCTTCCGTTTAGGGTTTAGGGTTCAGGGTTTAGGGTTTAGGGGTTTAGGGTTTTAGGGGTTTAGGGTTTAAGAATTCTCCACCAAAGACCCAAGCCCGAGACTCCCGAGCTCAATCCCCAAGACTCATACTCTACACCGCCAAAGCCTCCATGACGCACATCCAAACACCAAGAGACTAATCTTCTACCCTTCCCTGGAAAACAGTTCGATCCTTCCTGAAGCCTTAAGCCAGAAGCCTGGATCGAGGAATGATGCTCATCCCTGGACCCTCTACCCTGGAAACGAAATCCAGAAACCCAAATCCCTATCTAAACCCGACACCCTGCATGCCAACCCTGGCTGTCCTCCACTTCTGGCACACCTAGGGCTTTCTGAAAAGGGGATAGGAATATCTAGGGACCATGCGGAAATCATGGGCATCATGGGGGCATGCTGGAAAACCTATACCTAAAGCGTAGTTCGTAAGAGGCCCCTAAACCTAAACCCCATTAGACGGCATGATTTTGAGGCACCCCCGCCTGTCGCCTGAAGACGGGGGGGACTCCAATGGAAGTGGCGCAGCTGGAATATGGAACTTCGAAGCTCGGACCTTAAAAATTTGGTGGCGGTTGGGGATTAAGGTTGAGGGTGTAGCGTTTGGGGTTTAGGGGTTGGGGGTTTACAGTCCAGGACTGTTTGCTTGAGGCCTACGGGGTCAGAGGGCTGTTGAGTAATTCCCTCCCCCTGCTCGTAACCCCCCGCACAACTGCTTCCGATATAATGCTATTCTAAAATGGGGAATACTCGTTATTGGGGGGGGTCCTTGATATCTGAAAACCGTACACCCTAATCATACATTGGTTTCATTCCCTTACGTATATATCCGTGGTAACTCCTCATTTTTAGGCGGTGATTAGTATGAGAAGAAAATTTCTGATCATGAAAGAGAGGTGGGCTCAGATGGCCAGAATCAGCGCTGGAACTGCTGGTAATCGCGTTTTCTCACATACCATTGCCTCGCCATTTGTTGGGAACAGCAACACGCCAATCCATACATGGTTTCGTTTATGGCCGCTGGGCGTTCCTGTCCGAATGCGGATTCACCCTTACATGTTTGGTAACTGATCAGCATTGACAGGTGACGCGGCGTATCTCACATTTGCGGATAAAGACATGCATTGCGATCGCCTCACCCCGGAATACACTGTTCACAAGTTACAGCCACGCCTTGGACGCTGGCTACAACGTCGACTACGACATCATAGGCCGTGGCTGCCAGCCCGAAGGTGGTATCAGCAAAGCTGCAGGCGGTGTGGAGGCTGGCTATAACGGTGACCGTGGCCGCGGCAAGGATCAGGACCCCAACTTTGCTAGTGGCTGCTTTCCAACAGCTCGATCGGTGCTGGAGATGATGGCGGATCTTGAGCGTATGATGGGGGACGGTATGGAAGCTGCAGAGGACTACTTCACTCGGGCACAGCATACGACTGGGAACAAATTCAATGCATTAGTCCTTGGTCGAACCTAGCAGCTTGCCGACAGCTACACAGGCTTCAAGGACTCGGTGTCTGCAAAGCTTGCAAAAAATCAAGGTCAACAGATCTGGCTTGCGATGCCCCGTCTAGTCTGGTGTTGCCAGCACGTTGCACTGAACGACATCCGCCATGAAACAACTAGCAGGGAACAGCCATACTGGCTGCTGGTAAGCTGTGGTGGGTGTTGAGTTATGCCTCATGATTTTCTGGCTTTGTTTAGGAAATTTTGGGTCACGGGAGAGGAGTTTGTCCACCTTTTTGGTCGGTCGGCTAAATCTCCTCGACTTTCCCCTCAGGGCCATGGGCACAAGCTCTGGGTTAGGCTGATTTATGTGCTGGTGCGAATTAGTTGCCAAGTGCATACAGCGGCCTTTGAGCTCTCCCCAAACATTTAATCAGTTGCATATGCAATGTACAGGGTGCGTACGGCCTGGATTCTGTGTCTTGAAGGTAGGAAGGAAGGAAGGAAGGAAGGAAGGAAGGAAAGAAGGAAGGGAGGGAGGGAGGGAGGAAGGCAGGGAGGGAGGGAGGGAGGGAAGGAAGGGAAGGTGGGAAGGAGGGAAGGAGGAGGGAGGGAAGGAGGGAAGGAAGGAGGGAAGGAAGGAGGAAAAGAAGAAAGTAGACGAGGGACTTTAAGGTTAGCAGGAAGGGATTAGTTGCAGGCGCTCAGTAGGGCTAGGGTTTAAGCCATGGGAAGCATGCATCCAAGAAAAACTTGCAAGCTTGCTGCCGGACAGGCTGTGTCTTGAGGGTTTGGGCTTTTTAGAAAACCTGGCGTTTAGGTTTAAAGGCGCAGGGCTTGGGGATCCTGTGTCTTGGGTAAGGAGGTTGTGTACATGGCCTTGAAGGGTCCCCCTTCCTACAAAGAAAATGTTGGGTCCTGCCCTCACCCATTAACAGTCGATAATACTGTAGGGGTCATATTAACTAATGGCTCTCTGTAAATCATATTATGAATAGTATCCAACTGTTAAGGAGCGCGTGCCGTATCTAAACTAAAACGACAATTCTCGGAGCTGAGTCACTGGGGCTGAGGCTACTAGATGGTAGTTTCTATAAATGGGAATCCTAATATTAACCCCAAATACCACAATGTGGGACCCCCAAAATGGTGGGAAATCCCCAAATCCTTCTTCACCCGAAGCCCATAGCCCTGGATCCCGGGATATCTGGAGGTGCATGGGAGTGGGAGCATGAAGTGTTTAGGGTTTAGGGTTATCAAGAAAACAATACTATGACTAGCTACCATCTTGCGTTTGCGGCAGGCATTGGACCCTGAACCCCAAACCCTAAACCCTCAAACCTGAGCTGCTCATAGTGACGCACGATCCTCAAAGTACTGGCCTTTGGTTAGCTAGGAATGAAGGAATGGAAAAGAAACTGGAAACACCTAGAACGGGTTATTTAGGGATTACTATAAGGATCCATTCCTTCATTCCTAGCTAGCCAAGGGTAAGCAACCCCTAAACCCTAAAACCTAAACCCCTAAACCCGAACCCCTGAACCCTAAACCCTAAACCCCTAAACTCATAATTCAAACGACATTCCTAGCTAGCCAAAGGCCAGGGAAAACCGAGGGGCAGCGAGTAACTGTCAAGCTCCTCAGCGTTGACAGGCAGCTGATCGGTCCACAACCTGAGGCCAGCTGGATTTACTTGGAGGTTCCTCAGACGTATATATGGCATACTTAAAGGGGCTATAGGCATTTTCAGGGAGATATAGAGAGATGGACACATGTAAGGATGTATTGGGTTTAGTCTTCCGGGTTGGAACTTCATGCGACTTAGCAGTACTTTAGTTGCCTCCAAGTAAGGTCTAGGATTCAGGGCAAGAATCTGACCCTTTTTGAAGAATTTTGGGGGAGTCGTGCCTGGGTATACAGGGCTTGGTTTAGGGATTGGGGTTGGGGGTATTCTCTGCTGCTGGGTGGGCTATGCTGGCTTGCATAAAGCTACATATGGAGGAGGCCCTTTTTAAACCCTAAACCCTAAACCCAACCCCAGTTGCCGGAGCTGAACTCAGGCGGCCACATCGGGGCTTAAGGTTCGTCGATCTGACAGATCTCCAGGGGTGTTGGAATGATGTAACATGTTACATCAAATGGAAACCTTGTCACCTTGTGGTAAGAGTAACGCATTAGCATGCATTAGCATTCTAGAAACCCTCGAAGTCCATCCCCTTGGTTTGAAAAAGGTGGCTATAAAGATTACTTGGAAACCAAAATGCGCCCAATAAAGACAACTGTCTGTGTCCCTTACGTGGAACCTAGAAATGGGGCCCCATGAAGACTAGCTACATGGGCTTAGATCTTAGTTTGGCGGAACAAGGAAGGGTGGTCCTCGATCAAAACACCAGGTCCCAACATGATGGTCTAGGACCTAGGATTTAGTGAAGTCCATTTCTGAATGTGCTGGGGAACCCTTTGGGACCCCAGGGTTTAGAGCTCAGGAACAAAAGAATCTTGCATTGACATCCTACAAAGCTGAAAGAGGTAGCCGACATAACCCTGACCCCACTACACCGCTCTCATGGTAATGGGGTGCCCTAAGCAAATCAACTGCAGCCCTTCAGAATCATGGGTTTCCCTACCTCCCGCCCCCAGTTTCCCACTGAAATAAGGCAAATTAAAGGCTAATTTCTGGCCAATTGAGGTAGCTTCTTGGATCCCCATAGAAAGCCTCAAGAATAGTAATTGGACCTTTGGAAGGCTCAATTCATCCGTTCAAGAAAGGTATTCAGAAGTTCTCGGTATAGCATCGGCTCGCTATCCATACATGAGCCATAGTCTAAACTCCTAGTATCCCCCTTAATAAGCCATGTAGTACTTCCTTATATAATCCCCTATATACCCTAAACCCTAAACCCTCAACCCTAAATCCTAAACCCTAAACCCCCTTGAAGGAGTTTAGACTCTAGCTTACATGATAGCTACACCTGCGCAACTTCATCTTTCATAGCGAAGGCCTAAAATGGAAACTACTAGGGTTCAGGGTTTAGGGTTTAGAGTTTAGGGATTGGGATTTTATGGGAATAATGGAAAAGAAAGTGGAAACTACTATAGTATATCGGGGTTATATGGGGATAATGGGAAGGTTATTTTGGGGATAATGGAAAAGAAAGTCGAAAGCAAACCGTAAACCACAGACCGAAACCACCCCACCTTCTGGGCCCTGAACCAGAAACCCTGGTGATTCCTTGCTGATTCAGGGTTTAGGGCTTGGAGTAGAATTTTATAGGGAATGAAGGAAGGGGGCCTTGAACCAGAAACCCTGGTGATTCCTTGCTGATTCAGGGTTTAGGGCTTGGGGTGGTGTTTTATAGGGAATGAAGGAATGGGGTAGAGCCTTGAAGGCTTGTGGACTATGATGAAGGGGTGTATACGGGCTACCCTGGGCAATCATTCCACCGTTCCCTGCCAACCACCCTAAACTCCAAATCCCAAACCTTGAAAGCTACTTGGAGGGTCAGGGAGACTTTAATAACCCCTATAACCCATGTAGTAAGCCCATTTATCCCCATTATTAACCCACTTACTAAGTCCCCCTGACCCCCCAAGTAGGCAACATAGTAATTAGTAAAATCACTTGTCTTTGCATGCCTTAATTACCCTAAACCCTAAACCCTAAACCCAAACGCCAAAGCCTCTGTAGCTGCCCTTAACCCTAAACCGAAATCCTAGTTCTAAGCCAAGCAACAAACACGCCCTCCCACCGGCCAGACGTCTTCGTTGCAGCAGCTCCCGTGCCACCGGACCACTTCCAATGATGATGAGATTCAGGTCCACCTACTTTTACTGTAGTTTCCTTAGCCCTATAATACAAATCGTGTTTTTAAATATTTTCTTAGAGTTATACTATAATAAAAACTAAGAATATTTCTTAAGGACAGTACAGCTTCAGGGTTTAACCCTAAACCCTAAACCCTGGACTCTATTTCCTAAGTATCCTACGCCTCGATCCGTGAGATTTGAATCCAGAGCCTTCAAGCTTGAGATGGTTTCGGGCTTGCGGCCAGGAGTGTACAGGTTAAGATCCATCTTAGCTTAGCTTTTTCAGGTCCAGGGCCTAGAAACTTATATAACCCCTACAATAACTCTATATATATTTATAGATATCCCCCATAATAACCCTATATATCCCCTATAATGACCTTATATAACCCCAATAAACTGTATAATCGGTTAGGGTCCACCCAGCTGAACGATTTAGGGCCTAGGGTTTGTGGTGCGAAGCCTTACAGTCCCCCTTAAGTAGATAGAATATGGGGTATATGGGAATCTTATTGTAGTATACCCAAAGCCATTTTCTATCTACTTAAGGGGGACTATAATCCTAAACGAATCTCCAAACCCCGAGTACTGCCCCAACCTAAATATAAAAGTTATATTGGGGTAATATTAAGGCTATATTGGGGTAATATTAGGGTGATATTTAGAGCTTGATAGGCTCTGACTATAGCTGTTCTGCAGATGGTACTGACTGGGGTTACTATCCAGCCCACAACATCCAAGACACGAGGCTGACTGCCACCTCCTGCCCGCACGACAGGAGCCGGCCCACAGCGGCAGATGCCTCTTGACTGTCCTGAGCACGGCGGCCGCGGCGGTGGCAGTGAGGGATATCTTTACATATATTTGTATATATATATGTATACATGTAGAGAAAAATATACATGTGTACGTATATACATATATATGTATATAGGCAACCTACACAAAAAAGTTGTGTACGGGATTCAGGGGGATACAGAAGGATACCTGGCAATACATGGGCACGTGGAGGCTAGGTAGGGGTTTACAGGGGCTGTGTTTTTCTTGTTTCTTGCTTGTAGGGACTGTACAAGAACATGGAAAGCCAAAAGGAAACTGGTTGCTGCCATTGATGTCTAGGGTTTACAGTCCCCCTTAAGTAGAAAAAATATGGCTTTGAGTATTTTATAATAAGATCCCCATATACCCCACATTCTATCCACTTAAGGGGAACTATAGGTCGACACAAACTAACGACTACATGGTGAAAGAGGCTTCAGAACCTAAAACCAAGCCAATTTCGGACTGTTTTTTTATACGCCACCTTTAGGGGTGAGGTCGAGTGAGGTTGAGTGAGGTTGCCATAATTTACCCAGAAGTTTACGATGGGACAGACTTAGGGGTCCTTTAAACTTACTTGGCAGTTGATAAATATTCCTGTGGCTAAAGATGGTCATTATGGAAAACAAGTTCCCCTACATTTGCCCTTTTAGATCTAGGGGAACCTAAAAGAATTTCCAAAGGGACCTCTAGATCAATGCCCATGTCCGCCGACCTTGGGGGGCGTGTTGGATGGTTGCCGAAGGCGGAGAGGGTGAAAACCCTCTTCCTTTCTCCCTTACAGCCCCAAAACGCGGGGGGGTGGTGGGGGGGGTGGGGGGTGCCTTGGACGCTTAGCGTCTATT
>CAJNIZ010008331.1:3331-14816 GCA_905231905.1 Symbiodinium pilosum
GGGTTTAGGGTTTAGGTTCCCCTTAAGTAGATAAAATATGGGGGTTATATTGGGATAATGGAAAAGAAAATGGAAACTACTATTTAGGGTTTAGGGTTTAGGTTCCCCTTAAGTAGATAAAATATGGGGGTTATATTGGGATAATGGAAAAGAAAATGGAAACTACTATTTAGGGTTTAGGGTTTAGGTTCCCCTTAAGTAGATAGAATATGGCTTTGGGTATATCATAATGGGATCCCCATTCCCCATATTCTATCTACTTAAGGGGGGGTATAGCCCCAAAAACCATCCGAAACACGAAGCTCCAGCCGAGGTCAAGCCTGAATCCCTGTAGCAGTCCGTATAGAACCTCCTATAATGGACTACAGCTTTAACCCGTAGACCTTACAGACTACAACCCGAAAGCCTACAACCTAAAACCTAAGCCCCTACGCCCCAAACCATCAACTCTACACTTAACGCTGTAGTTAGTAGTTCCCTGCTTTCCTCCACTCCCTACAACCAGTAAGTTTAAACTAAAACCTCAACCCTATACATACCTACATATCTATACATATATACAAAAAACAATATATATGTATATATGTATATATGCATATATACACACCCGCATAAGCCACCAGTTTCCATTTCAGTTTCCATCAGCTTTCCCATTTGAGCTCAAATCCCCGAAGCCCTAAACACCCCATATGCCCTTTAACCGCCCAAAGGGATCCTAATGTTACCATTTCCACTTTATATCCCTACCCCTTTAAAGGGACCCTTCAAAACTTTAAACCCTGAGTCCAAATGTGTTATATACCCCTACAACCTGCAGCTAGCTATATACCCCGACCCCTTACACCCTAAACCCTACACCCCAAACCCAATACCCTAAACCCCAACCGCTAAAACCTAAACTCTAAATTGTAAACCCTAAACTCCAAACCCTATACCCTGGACCGTGAAGCTTGAAGCCTAAACCCTAGTACCTAATTCCTAAACCCTAAACCCTAAATCAAGCACCCTGAACCCTAAACCCTAAATCCCAAACTCTAAATCCTAAACCCTTTAGAAATGGTCCCATAAAGACAAAAAGTCATAAAAAAAAGTCTTTAAAGGGACCCTCAAAACCGTAGACGCTGCAGGCCCGGACTTGCAGCGCAGCTACGGACAAGTGGCTTCCAGAGGGCACCGCTATGGCCTTTGAAACCCTGAAGGAAATGCTTGGCTTCTTGTTCTTTTTAGGGGGTTAGGATTTAGGGTTTAGGGTTCAGGATTTAGGATTTAGGTTTTAGGATTTAGGGTTTAGGATTAACGATTTAGGGTTTAGGATCTAGGATTTAGGATTTAGGGGGCGAGGTTGTCCGGTGTTGAGCATCACTGGTCCAGGGTGTAGGAGTCTCGACCGTAAACTCTAAGCACTAAACAAATCCAAATCTGATTTCTGATCCAGGGCGGTGGCCCTAACCGCACGAACCCTAAACTCCTAAACCCGGAACCTTGAGCCCTTGAAGCCTAAATCCTGAACCCCAGACCCAAACCCCTCAAACCCCAAATCCTAAATTCCTAAGCCCTTAAACTTCAAAACCCAGAACCCTCAACCCCAAACCCCCGAAAGTTAAGAAGTCCTCCCAAACTCTAAACCCTCAACCCCAAAGCCCCCAAACCCCAAAAAACTGAACAAGTAGTCGAGGTTGGCTCCTCATTTACCTCGTGGCTCTCTCCCTGTGCAGTGATTGGGCCTGCTTTAGATACATGATTTTATAGGATTTAGTATACCTTTAAGGGGAGTAGGGTTTAGGGTTTAGGGTACCTTGAAAGGGAATAAAGGGGTTATTTGGGGGTTATATGTGGCTGATGGAGAAGAAGATGGAAACTATTTTATTTAGGGTGTAGGGCTTAGGTTTTCGTTTCAGGGTGTTTGTAGCACAACCCTCAGAAGAATGCCTTGTAACTACCATATGACTACAGCACGGTCCTTATTCTGGGGTTGGGGGTTGCCAAAGTCCTCTCAATTTGTGGGCGGAAATTAGTTCGGGGTTTAGGGGGCTCATTTGGTGCTAAGATGTTTCTCGTAATGCCAATGCCCAGAACAAGGACCGTATAAGAGTCACATGACAGTCATGGGTCCTTGTTCGGGGTTGGGTAACCGAAATCCCCTCGTTGTTTAGCGGGTTTAGGCTTCAGGTTGTGCAGGCTGGTGGTCTAGTTATTCGATCACAAGTCCCAAGCCCTGACCACTTGGAAGCCTGCACTCCTAAATCCTTAACTTGAGGCCACCCGAAGCTCTAACCCTGAACGTTTAGGATTAGGATTTAGGGTTTAGGATTAGGGCTTAGGAGATAGGGTTTAGGAGCTAGGGTTACGGGCAAGGATTTGGGGTTACGGGTCTCAGGTGCAGGGTTACAAGCCCGTAGCCCAACACCCTCAAGAGTTGAGGGGAAAGGGCCTAGCAGAAAATATTCTCACTAGTAAAAGTAAGAATAAGAATCGTGAAAAGAGCAATAACAGTAATAACAATAATACTCATAAAGTAATGCCTCCTTTTTTCGGTATCCCTAAAACAGGGCCAGGGATTCCAATGTGTTTGGAGGTGTGCACGGGGCAACCCTGCATTTTTCTAAGTACCCTACACCCTAAACCCTGAACCCTGAACCCTGAACCATAGACCCCAAAGCCCCAAAGCCCCGAACACCCTAAACCCTAAACCCCAAACCCTAGGTGTAAGGTTTAGGATTTAGGCTTGGGGGATTTTTTGGCCTAGGGCCTTGGGTTTAGGCCTAAACCATCATCCTAAACCAGTGGCAAAGAGCACCCAGGATCAGAGAGGCACGAGGCCCGCACAGGGGTTGCTTCTGGCGCTCAGCCGCCGCTTTTCATGGCGGCTTGGTCTTCAAAATTTTGGGTACCTCAAAAAGGGGCTTATAGGTGTTGGTTTAGAGTAAGTGCTTTTGGGTACCCTAAAAAAGGGTTCATAGGGGTTATATAGGGTTTAGGGTTTAGGGTAAACGCTCGCGGTTTCGGATTTGGGTTTTTCAGCTTTGGGATTTAAGATTTGGTGTGTTCAGTTTTTGACTACAAGGCTTAGGGTTGGGGGGGTTCTTGAGTGTTAGGGTTGGGGGGGTTCTTGAGTGTAATGCTCATACGCTTGCCCCCTCTTGGTTTCAGGGCTTGGGGTTTTGTGGCTCCACGGCTATACATGTTTTGGGGTTTAGGATATCAGGGCCTATAACAGGCTGAGCCTATGTGCCTACTGTGGTGGAATGCTGCTACACAGAACGCGCAGCTTTGGGAGGACATATGCATTCACTTCCGAGCCATTCCGATGTAACTGGAACCCCCCAACTTCAAAAGTCTAGATGTGGACTTTTTTTTAGGTTTAGGGTGGGATCTCTATAGTAAGGATTATAGTATACTGGGGTCCATCTTCTGCGCAATTTGGGATGGATTTACGAGGCTTCAGCGAAAAGGATGTAGCCGTGGGCATCATTCGGAAAGGGCAGACTCTCAGAAGTTTTGTGGCTTGAGGGTTTCTCAAAAGGGGGGCCGTGGGGATATGTGAGCTGTAATCTAAGCTCCTTAAAGGGGGTTACACAGGGGCTTATATAGGGGACGATTATAGGGGCTATTAATGGGGGATACTAGGAGTTTAGACCGTAGCTCATGTGGGGATTGTAAGGACGTGAAGGCGCGTCTCCTTCGGGGTCTTACTAGGACCTTTTTTTGAGAAGCTCCCAGTAGGGTGGGTTTAGGGTTTAGGGCTACGCTCGAGAAATGACATCATGATGTTAACTTAGTCAGCTCGTGAGTAACTGGGTTTAGGGCTTAGGGTAACCTATCTGCACAGCACATATTGCAATCCGACATAGACCCCAAAGGGCTATTGCCCCTCAGCTTCATTAACCGAAAGCCTTCACATCCCCCACTTTTGTTGAATGCTTTGAAGGCTAGCAATCACCATAGCCCAAGCACCCTCATCCCAGCCTTAAACCATATAACCCTTATATAACCCTGCATAGAGTAGCATCCATTTCATTTTCCATGTGATTTGCCATTAAATTCTTCATTATTCCCATATAACCCTACCTGAGCCCTAAGCCCAAATTCCTAAACCTAAAATCCTCCAGTATTCCATTGTTCCCATATAACCCTACCTAAGCCCAAAGCCCTAAACCCAAAACCCAAAACCCTAAACCCTAAGCGCCCTAAACACTAAACGCCCTAAACCCTAAACGCCCTAAACCCTAGACCCCCTAAACCCTAAACCCCCTAAACCCTAAACCCCCTAAACCCTAAACCCTAAACCCCCTAGACCCTAAACCCTAAACCCTCTAATCTACAAGCTTCTCAGGCAGGGCCTGTGGAGAAGGAGCCTTTGGAGTCGCCAAAGGTCGAAGACGTCGATTCTTGGGACGACGCGCTCGAGTGAGTTTAGGGTTTAGGGTTTAGGGTTTAGGGTAAGTCTTAAGGCACAGTGCGGCTTCCAGAAAATTGGGGGTGTAGGGTTTGGGGTGGTCTAGGGTTTAGGGCGCTTAACCCCTTCAATCCTAAACTTTTAGCCCCTCAATCCCCCTCAGCCACCCATAATCACGGTGATTTAGGTTAATCACCCCAGCTTTTAAACATCCCTAAACCCTAAACCCCTAAACCCCTAAACCTCAAACCCCTAGACCCTAAACCCTAGATGCATACAGTAGGGTCCTAATTGAAGGGCTTCAAGCTACCAAAGCCGCCTTCTTAAACAAGCGCCTGCGGCCCGATAGCAGCCTAAGAAACCCAAAGCCCTATTAGGGTTTAGGGTTTAGGGTTGAGGTTTGTCTGTTCTACTTATGCACATTCCTGGATGTTGACCCCTCACTCCTTCTTTTGCGCCTTATTGGCTCGCTTGCGCCCTTTCAAACGTATTCTTCCAGGCTTCAGCTCAGAGTATTTGTCTTGGGGTATTGTTGCAGAGAGAAAGGCTTATAGTGTTTCCACCATTGACATTTCGCAAGCCCTTAAACCTAAGCACTCAGCCCCCCTGCAACCCGCATTATCAACCGGCAAGTTACTGCACCCTGTAAACCTATATCACCCCAAACCTTCGGTTTCCATGTCATCTTCCATTTGCGTTTCCATGTGATTTTCCAGTCCCTAAGCCCTAAACCATGTTGGGGGTAAATACCTAGGCTGGCGGGCGGTCAGTGTTTTTAAAGGATGGAAGAACATGGAGCCGTTAACTTAGAAGTTAGGGGCTATGGAACGGAGTGATTTTTAATCTGTGGGTTTAGTGTGTCCCCTGTAGCCGATTGCTCCATTACCTACTAGCCACTGGTAAGTCAGGCTTTAGTCCTTGAAATATCTGGTATCGACCTAGTTGTTCTCGAAAAGAATGCATGTCAGCCACTCTGGGAAGCGGGTTAACTTCTGGAAGCCTGCAGCAGCGAAATTGCAGTTTTAACAGCCAAATCCAGGTAGCGCGACTCCAACAGGGTTTAGGGTGTATTTGATTGCTTGGCAGCAGAAGCCTTAGAAGAAAGTTTCGTACTGAGTAAGATTATTTCTCTCTTCGGTATGTATTTGTTTTCGTACTTCAATTATGGACCTTCAAGGCTGGTACCCTAAATGAGCTATAGTCGACACTCCTTAAATGGTATTATATAGGGAATTATACAGGGGAGTATATGGGGTCATTAAGGGGGATACTAGGAGTTTAGAGTATAGCTCAAATGCTGCATTCTGTCCACCCTAAACCCTAGAGAGCAGGCGTTGGACGCGCAGTCTGGCAGTAATAGCCAAGTAGGGGCTTCCATCGTTACCAGGCCCAACGTGCTGGAATACGGCAATGACCCCCTAAACCCTAAGCTCTTTGCTAGTGGAGACATGGCGCGGCAAAAAAAAAACTAAGCCCGTCTAAGCTCTAAACCTGAAACCCAAGCCGGCCCCTACGCATCTCCCAGCCAGCACACCCTCGGGTCCATTGGCCCTACTTAACAGTTCACGGTAATTCAAGCCCAATGATTTCTCTGACATATTATTATATACAGCGCAATTAAAGCCATATTGGAGGCGTGGGGGTGCTCATAATTGGGTTGTTATAAGTATAGTTCAAATTGGGTGTAAATTTCCTCAATCTGCAATAATCCCTAGACCTAATCCGAAATCTGAATTAGTCACGGGCTTTTTCGGTAGTTGAGCTAGAACCGAAGCATAGAACCCCAACCTGAGTAGGGTTTAGTTTAGGGCATAGGCTAAACAAAAAACTCCCTGGCCATTCCCCCTCACAGCACCCTCACAGCAATCCTGAAAGGCACAAGAATATATATACATATATAGAAATGCATACTTGTTACATTTTTGCGGTGACTAATGGTTCCCCTCTCAGAGGGAATGACGGAATCTACACCCAGATGTTAAACACAAAGATGGATGTTAGTTGCAAGCCTTAAAGGACGGTTCCGTATGCCTTTTTGATTTGATTTTCACAGCTTTCACACGACCAATACGGCGGACCTTTCGCTGCAAGGGAAGCTGCTTCCTAAGTACGCGAGCCACTTGCAGCAAAGCCCCAAATCATCAGCGCTTTTTGAACCCTGTGAAGCTACATCTGCAAGCCCCTACACGGTAGTTTTCATGAATCAGGGGCCCAAACGTAGACCCTAATAATCCTGATTATGGGGACCCTCAAAATGGTACCCCCTTTCTGAGGGAACCCCAACATCCCCAAGCGCGACCCAGAAAAGTTGGAGACCCCATCAGGGCCTAAACCTTCGACCTTGACCCCTAAACCTATGCCTTTCGACGTTGAAGCCGGGTGGAAAATGGGCGCCATTAAGAAAGAACCTAAACCTTGAACCTTAAACCCTTGAGAATCTTGAGGGAACTCCGGACTCAACCGTCAAGTTGTGAAAGCGGTCTGAAGGATTTCCCCCTTTTATTACGAAAACGTACTTGTTCAAATACCCCAATAAAGAAGCATAGCCTGTATAGCAACCTACTCCCCGGAATCTCGCCTCTCTGCGTCCAGCTCCCTGTGTTGATAAGCTTGTGGGCTTCGCCGCAAAGAAGGTACCCCTATACGGACCCTACGGATCATGTGAATTCCTGTTGATACTGAAAATCCTGCATGACCTCATGATGCTAAGCTTCCATAATTCCCAAGGCATAGGCCTTTCATCCCTGCATGTTTTTTTTTTGTTTGTTGTCCACCGTCCTCAAGAGATGATATTTTTTGTCAAATGCTCCGGATAGATGAGTAGTATTTTATTTGGAGACACTATGGTACCCATTGTAGAGTNNTTATATAAGGAATATTATCTTACTAGTTTCAACCACCAAAAAAACGCTACTCAGATGGTTTTCTTGGGTATTAACAGTTGGATGATATCCAGCGCTGGGATCCTGCCGAACAGATTCGGTGGCAGTCCTCGGCCGGCGCTGCGTTGGGTGCACAAAAGGGGAGTGCAGGTTAGGTGCGTAGGGTTTAGGGTTTAGGGCTTGGGGTTTAGGGTTTAGGTGCAGGGTTCAGGGTTTAGGTTTTAGGGTCTAGGGGCTGGGACGGCCCCCATACACTAACAGTCCTCTTTAAAAAATGCGGTTGCGTGGGACAATGATTGTCTGTGGGGCTGCTAATCCTAACATAGGAGTATCTGGGCTAGGTTTGACTTGGCAGTCAGGTCATGGCGGTTCATTCTTGAAGCAAGTCGACTCTTTGTGTAACCTGCTTAGGTGCGGGCTTCCACGGTTTACAGTTTCAGTTCAGGGGCGTGCTGCTTGAACATAAAAATGCTTGTTTTCTGCATTTTGCTATCTGCCCTGTCATTTGATGGTTGGCGGCCATGTTTGTTGGGACTCTATCGAAGACGTGATTCTCCATGAAGGGAGTTGCGTGTTGATGAGTTGCTGGCTTGTACTGCATGGGCTTCATAGAGAATTTTACGTAGCCTTTGATGCTTTCGAAAGACCCTAAGCACTAAAGTCTGTGGCCCTTCCAGAAAGAACTTAAGATGATATGCGGAGCTGGAGGCAGGGTAGAAGGGGCGACAACGCTCCGAGAACACAGACTTTACTCTCCCTTGTATTTCTACACCCTGCACCTTAAATCAAGTTACCTAGTCCCACGCCCCAAAGGCTGAATCCGAAATCCTAAGCCCTACATCCCTAACCCTAGTTCCTAACAACACCTTAATCCCTAAACCTTAAATCCCCCAGACCTCGGGTCCTAGACACTAGACCCTATAGTCCCCCTTAAGTAGAATATGGGGTATATGGGGATCTCATTATAATATACCCAAAGCCAAATTCTATCTACTTAAGAGGGACTATAAACTCCTAAACCCTCCCAACGCGCTTCCCCCACACGGCCGATCAGGCTCGGCTGATGGATTCGTCCGGCTTCTGAGATGGAAAAGCCCAGTGCTGGGGTATGGTGTTCAGGATTCAGGTTTAGGATTTATAGTTGAGGGCTCAGGGCTTGGGTTAAGTGTCGTGGTTGGGAATGGAATGTAGTGAAGGAGCCTAAAAGTGACCGATGAGGGTTCCAGATACCCATGGTAAGGCTGTAAAGTTTAGGGATAACCGAGAATCGAGTGGACAAATTGAACACGGCACGTGTTTAGGGATAACTCCCAAGAGTAGGGTCCTTGAGTACTCGAATGAAACCTCAAAATGGTGTGGCAGTTCTAGGTCTCTAAGCCCCTACAGGAGGCTCTACCTTAAGCCGTAAACCCTGTATAATCCCATCATAGTAGTTTCCATGTTCTTTTCCATTCTCCCTATATAACCCCCAATATACTATAGAACGTAGCTTCGAAGCTAGAGTTCACATTTGCAGGGTTGACTCTCGCTCAGTGGCAAACTCAGGGAGACGTTAGAGATCCAAAAGCTCTAAACTCGGAACCCCGAACCCTAAACCCCAAACCCTATACCCCAAAAACTGTAAAGGGCGCAGATTGCCATTGCAAGGTTGGGGCCTACTTCTGTCTAAGCTGATCTCGTTTCTGGCGTTCTGACTTATTTATTGTGGTGCAGGGTTTAGGCTCTGTCAAAGGGTAGCAGTATGGGCCCCTAATATGGGACCTTAGGCCGTTTAAGAGGGGTTCTAGGGATCCTGAAGGGTACGTATGGGGTATATAGTAGGTATATAAGGATCGCAGGGTTAAGGGCCCATACTAGGGGCCCATGGTTTTAACCTTAGACTCTGGCTGCTTCCAGATCTGCTAAACGATGACGATGGATCGCTGACTACTTTCCCGCCGGTTTGCTTTTGAATTCCAACCTATAAGCTTCACCCCGAACCTTTTACTACAAGTCTTGTGCACTGTGCACCTAAGCCTTGAACTCCCTAAGCTCTGGACACCAAACACCTTAGATCTTTAAAAGCAAGCCCAAACCCTAAACTCCAAGCCCTCATCTTGCAACCCCAAGCACATCAAGTCTTAGCCTCCAAAAACCCGAAACTCTAAATCCTGATCTCTAAACCCTAAGCCCCTAAATCCTAACTTTGCCGCCCCCACACCCTAAGCGCCGAACCCTGATCTTCAAGCTCTGAACCCTAGTCTCTGAACCCAAAATCCAAACCCTAAACACTGAACCGTAAAACCTAAATCCTAAACCCTAAACTCTGAAGCTTGTTCCCCAAACCCTAAAGCCAACATATACCCTTATATAGTAGTCTCCAGTGTCTTTTCCATTATCCCAATATTACCCCTATTCTAAACCCAATATTTACTCCATTGTATTATAGTAGTTTCCATTTTCTTTTCCATTATCCCAATATTACCCCTAATTTTGGGAAACCCTAAACCTCAAACCCTAAACCCTAAACCCTAAACCCTAAACCCTAAACCCTAAACCTTAAACCCTAAATCCTAAATCCTTAACCCTATACCCTAAAGCACCAGCCATGGCGTCACCACCATCCCTCAGCTTCATCAGCTTTCCAACGTTGGAGATTGCGGCTCCCAGGCAGTCCCTAAAGGGTTTAGGGGCTTGTAGTCCCCAAGAAGTAGATAGAATATGGGGTATTTAGGCTTTAGGGTTTAGGGTATTTGGAGTATTTGGGGTTTAGGGTATTTGGGGTTTAGGGTATTTAGGGTTTAGGGTTTATAGTCCCCCTTAAGGAGATAGAATATGGCTTTGGGTATAGTATAATAAGATCCCCATATACCCCGTATTTTAAATCCTTAAGGGGTACTATAAGGGTTTACGGGTTTGGAGTTGAGGGGTTTAGGGGTTAAGGGTTTGGGGATTGAAGGTTTTGGGGTTTAAGGTCTAGCGGCTTAGGGGATTTGGATTGAGGGTTTAGGGGTTTCAGGGTTTATGGGTTAGGGGTTTAGGGTTTAGGTGGGGTTTTTGGGGTCTAGGGTTTAGGGCTCAACCACGGCGGGTTCTTCGGTTTATGGCGAAAGGGTTTAAGTTTCAGGGTTCATGGCGTTTATAGGGTTCATAGGGTTTACACGGTTTATAGGGTTTATGGATTTCATGGGGTTTACGCGACATATATCATTTGGGGTTTAGGGCATTAGAGGCCTGAAGAAATACCAATATTATGGTCCCAGGTATATCCAGAGCAAGGGCTTAGCGGGGGTCTAGGGTTTAGGGTTCAGGGTTTAGGGGTTCAGAGTTTAGGAAGACATGCATGGAATATAAAGTTGACAACATCATAGGGATCATGACCATATCCACCAGTATTATGGTCCTAGGTTCCTCGCATACTACTTCATGCGGTACTTCAAACAGACCTCAAAGTCATATTGGCATGTATTTAGGTCCCTACATATGGTTTACCCTACAAAATCAAGAGCTGGGCATTACCTAAAACCCTGCACCCTAAACCCTAAACCCCAAACCCTAACCACAGGCCCTAAACCTCAAGCCCCATACCCCAAGGGTTTGGGTTTAAGGTTTACGTCCAAACCGTTTTAGTTTGAGGCTGTGAAATTATATAACTATATAGTACGACATGTTCAATATTACATGCTCATGGAGCACCCTATGCCGCAAGCTAAAAAGTAGGCAAACGCATGTAAAGACGGTCGCAAAGTTTGCTCTTGTATATACTTTGGGGATTCAGGTAATCTCTTCCCCTTTGTAGCCCCCTAAACCCTAGACCCGCTTCATGGTCACAACAGTTATACGGACTGTAGCGATCGTCACAGTAGCCACAGCTACGAGTCTACAATGAGTCTAGCCCTGAAACCCTGCACCAGAGACATCGCGAAAACGAAAACAAATGGGAAAAGGAGCCATGTCTATGTAATGCCCTAGGCCCTGAACCTTAAACTCTAATTAACCGCAAACCCTTAACCCAAACCCCTTAAGACAAAACCTTAGACCCTAGCCTGCCCGACATATCCTTTTAGAAGTATCCGTTCATACCATTTAAACCCCTAAGCCCTAAATCGGAAACCCTAAACCCCAAACCCTAAACCCCAAACCCTAAACCCTAAACCCTAAACCCTAAACCCTAAACCCCAAACCCTAAACCCTCCCTACTGGTTCACTTCTAACGTCGCCCCTTTGC
>CAJNIZ010008332.1:0-14815 GCA_905231905.1 Symbiodinium pilosum
AAAAAAAAAAAAAAAAAACACCAGCATGTTGGGAACTACCCGTCAGAGCTTCGATGTGATGGCGAACGTTCACCCGATGACAGGCCAGCCACCCGCCTGAGGCTGGCGCATGGCTCAGCACCATGCGATTACTGGCGCGTTGCCGTTTTGAGGTGCAGTGGCTTGGGAGATTGGGGCGGGCATGCACAAGTGACATGTTTTCATTCGTGTATGCTCCACGATTTGGTTGTATTACTCACATTGAATAGTGCCGCAGCCGTCCAGAAGTCAAGCACCAGGCAGGGCTCAAAAAAACTCCCCGTCTGTGATGTGAGACCGGGCAAGTGTAGGGGACAAATGTTGAACTGTCTGTTTGTCAGAGATGAACATCGAGGCCCGCGTGGCAGAAGCATGCTGCATTGAAACAAGCCGCAAACCGCAGCTGCCAAGGCTTATGGCCAGGCAGAATCAGCGCCAGCTGCATCCAGAAAAAGAAAGAAAACTTGCAACACGCAAGCAGCACATCACCTTAAACAAGCATGGTTTGATGCTGTATTTGGGTGTGTGGAGCACACCGGCATCCGCTTGGCATGCGCTTGCTTGCCCCAGCGCGAGCCAACCAACCCCAACCCGGAGATGCGCGCAACTCAGAGCTAGGAACCGGTGTTCGGATGCGAACTGCACAAGCGGCACACGTGCCAAGGCACACTCGGGCGCACATGTGCCGGCAAAGTTGCAGGGGTTGGGGCACTCGGCGACGCAGCGCTAGCTTCAACCGGGATGGCCGTACATGTGCAAACAGCAGGGCACGGAACTGTACCGTCTGAATTGTCTTCTCCGCGGACGTGGGTAGCAAAGTGATGACCCGGACAAGTGCAGCCCAGCCTGGGACAGCAGCAGCGCTCCCGATGCCACATTTCCAAGTCGGCAAGGCGCATCTCAAACAAACGTTCAGGACAGACCGCGGCTGCTCGCCATTTTTGATGACGGTGATGCAATGGATGCGGGTGATGAGAGACAGGTTTGTCAACAACCAGGGTAGAAACAATGATTTTCTTTTTAGCTTTTTGTGTCTGCCGACTCAAGTTTTGGTCGGTTTTACGCCCGCAGCGGCCCGGACTTCCTCCGCCGCTTGGCTGCCTCAAAGGCGCGCGCAGCGCCGCCCCGCCTCCGGGCGGCAGCACGGCAGGCAACCAGCCACCGTTGGGCGGGCATGTTGGCGGTGGCCGCGCAGCGGGCCTTGGCATGGTCTCTCTTGGAACTGCCACTTGATATGGCGGACGGGTGCGGTGGCACGGAACCACCCCTGGCAGACGTGCTGGCGGACGCGCGCCACACCCTCCACGTGCCGGCCAGCCGCTTGCCCGCCCGCTCATGAAGCGGCCACGGACTGCAGCACAACGCAGGGGGCCTTGGAACCGACTGGACCTACCATCATGCAGGCGGAAAAGGCCGAGGAAAAAACAAAAAAAATTAAAGACGTTTCCCGCCAAACAAATCTCGCGGCAGAAGCGAAAAAACTTTCGGAAACGGCTTTGCAAGGGTACATTTGTTCAGGACAGGCTTAGAAAACAACAAATTTGCCAACGTCCAGAAATTGTTTGGAAACGCCCGAACACGCTCAGAAGTCGGAGGGTGCCCGGCAATCCCAAGAAAACATGCAAAAAAAATTGAAACCGTTTGGGAAAGATTCGAAAGTGCTCAGAACTGCTCTGGCCGAGGCTCGCAAGTGCCGAGAAACAGGTTGGCAAGACAGAAGAAGCGGTCGAGGTGGGTGGTCGATCTGGCACCGGCCTGGCGGATTTCCGCTGCATTTATGGTCACCTTTAAAATTGCCACTGGGTACGGCGGAAATTTGCAATGGCAGGCCAACGTGTAGGCTGATGCGCGCCGCACGTTCCACATGCCGGCCGCTTGCCTGCCCACCGATGACTGCGCAGGGCAGCAGGGGCGAATGGACATGCAACAGCGCGGGCGGAAAAGTTTGAAGGCGGAAAAAAACAGTTTAGGGCGAGGCTCGAATGTGGACGTCGTGGGAAATGTTCGCAAAAACGCTCAAGAACGGTCGGGGCTCCCGCACTGCGAGCTGGTTGTGGCTTGGCTATATCTGGCGGCGTAAGTGCGCGATCCGCTCGGGCTGGCAAAGGTTGATGCCAATGTGCAATTGCGATTGCGCAATTGTCGTGTCCAGCTGGCAATCGGACATTGGCCCATCGCATATTTGCCCACCCTTTTGCCCACCCTTCATTGTGAAAACGCCTCCAACCAACAATGGATCGTAACCTGCGACGCTGAACAACATCAAAATCTGCAAGCCTTTTTGCACATAACGGCCACGAGAAACCACCGCGTGGAAAGAGCTTCAAACGATTCTTGAGAGAGACTTGTCTATGCAGCGCCGTAGCCCGATGATCATGGAATTTATTCCGCGCAGCCCGGATCCGATGTCAGCATACTGCTGCACTGCGGCTGTGCAAATTGCCACAAAGGATGCGTCCAAGATAATGATGCAAATATTTTCAATGCAAGATGGACATCATGTCGCTCTCCGCATCCAGAAACGTTGGCGATGTGAGCTTTGGTTGTCAGAATCTTGGTCTTTTGGGGGTTCAACTGTAATCCAGCTTTGCGCAACTCTACGCTGAGTCTGCTTCGTCGTACAGCATGAGGTCATGTACAAAACGAATGTTCGTCAACCATTCAGCTTGACCAATGTGATTCCCGCCAATAGCCAACCGATTCTTCCATGATCGCACAGCTTCCTGAAACCCGGGAAAGTGGCATGTGGCGGTGCAGCAAGCAGTTGCCAACAGCGCTGGGCTCACAGAGGTCCTGGCGGGCAATGGGCGCCGCTATATGCCCGTCTGGCCCGGACTTGGACCAGCTGCTGCATTTGGCAACAAAAAGACAACCCCAGCCGCTCCATTTCGGCGCCACCCACCTCAAGCGCCAACACAACCAGCCTGCAGCGACGAGCCGCCAAGAGCTTTGGGTAAGTGGTTTGGCGCTTACGCTGCCCGGCGTCCGCTGCGGCCTTGCCAGGGACACGGTCAGCGCCAGCGCGAGCGCGTGCGGACCCGTCCCTCGAGACACGGCTGACGAAGGTCTTGTCGACTGCCATTTGCACACCCTGGCACAAGGGCAGTCCATTGGCTAGCACTTCAATGCGGCGGGAATCTGCCAGCGAGACATCCACGTTCATGTCGCGCAAAAATACGTTGGTTGCGACACGCGCCTTACCTTCCCGGCAAATCCGAGTGGCGGCCCGTTCCAGACGTGCATCGCGCGGACCCAAAACGCCCGCCATAGGGCAAGCGGGCCGGTGGTCTCCCAATGGATCGAGGCTTCCCCCACATCTGAATTGCCTTGGCGCGGGAGGCAATGGCAACCTCAACCGCCGAAGCAACACCACGCGCATGCACTCTGAAGGCATACGCAGCTCCGGCGGGGTGGGAAGCGCGGTGAGGGCACGTGAGCCGCCAGGGCCAGCTTGAGACAACAGTATCGCGCACAAAGCCGGGTTCAAGGTCAGAAGGGAAGCTCTTGCACGCTGCCGCATCCAAGCTTGCCGTGGCGGCCAGCTGCCATCCCCGCAGGGGGTCGCCAAAGTTGTGCACCGCCGGTTCTTCAAGGCGGCTAGTTTCGATCAGCTGATGCCATGTTGGGGCGTCGAATCCTTCCCGTTGTAAACAAGATTGCGAGCTCAAGGCAGCGGCCACGCAAGGGAGGAGGCCGCCTTCCCCACGTCGTTGCGACGCGGCCTGGCTGAGCAACCCCTCCACAACCACAGGGCGTCTCCCACGACGTGTTGGGAGAGTGTCCGCCCAAGATGCCCAATGTGCCGCTATGCGCGAGGTTTCGGCCGACCGCAAGCCGAGGCCGCCGAAGTGCAGCGGCAGTTGCGTCCTTTTGGTGGCGAGAACATCCAATAACGGCGGCGAATCGTTGGCCAGAAACTCCCACAAACTCGTGGCTGCGGGCGAAGGCCGCCGTGTGTTTGTGCGTGAAAAAGAAGTTGTGTGCCAGGCGGATCACATAGCATAGCCTGATGTGTCTCGTTCAAAGTCTCCGCACATTTCAACCGCGCGAAGACCAAATTGCTGTCATGGTCCCACTGCATTCCTACTGCAGCACGCGTGACCTGGAGTGGGAAAAATAATGGACAGGCTTTTTTCGGCCCCGAACAACCCCAAATGCAAACCTTAAATTTGTTTTGGCGCATCTTGTAATCAGGACACATGCATTAGTTAAGCATCGGTTCCGTGTGCGAGCCCACAGCTGTTTCTGAAGCCTTTGCACGAGAAATGGCCATTTCGGCTTGAGCTGGCTCTCCCCCAAATAGTTTTTGAGACCAGCGTTTTTTTTTTTGGGCGGGTATCTTTATCCACGTGCCCATGTTTGTTCGGCCGCCCGCGCCTAAGCGCCGTATGCCCAATCCATCGCAATGGGCAAGTGTGCTTGGGAGTTGACGCCAGGCTCCCTATTGCATGCGCCACTTGCCCAAGAAGTTGGGCGCAAGCGTCGCCAAACTTACCCCGAACATCCCCCTTCGTATTCAGGGGGCACCCTGGGACCCCCATTTTACTGAGTAAAACGGTGGCACCAAGGCAAAGGGGCTCTGTAAAATGGGGGTACTCGGGGTTTAACATAGACATGAGATCTCTGTAAAATCAGGGTCCCAAGTCATTTTCAGAGAACCTTTGGGGTTTGAATCCCTGGTTGGTATATACGGTGACCCCGGGGCACCCCCATTTTACAGAGATTTCGCTCTGTAAAATGGGGCTACCCAGGGTTTGGGAGACTTTGGGGGAAGCTGCGTGCTGTTATACTAAATATCCTGCATGACACCAAAAAACCTAAACCTTGGGGCTTATGGTACAGTATGGTATTATAGTGGAGTCAGGACGTTTAGACTATGGCTCAACTGGCACCAGATCCATCACTTGTATCCAAATGCTGCGATGCAAAACGGCTTAGAGCTCAGAGGACTTACGAACCAAATACCAAAAGACTTGAACTACTTACGACAACTATAGACAATGATATTGAGAACAATGCAAGAACATGGCCACTGTAAAATGGGGTACCTGCCCTGGAAGGCCAGTAAAATGGGGGTCCCGACCCCCCCGAGGCCACTGTAAAATGGGGGTACCCGCCCTGGAAGGTCTGTAAAATGGGGGCCCCGACCCCTGACAGGCCACTGTGAAATGGGCGGTCTGCCCCCAGAAAGCTTGTAAAATGAGGTACGCGACTGTTCCAAAACCCTATCCTCTGTGAAATGAGGTACCCTAGGGGCATTTTTCTGGTAAACTAAACCGGTTTACCACGACCCCGGGGTACCCCATTTCACAGAGGTAATGGGGGGGATCCCCGAACCAGATTGAAACATTTTATTTTCAGACCATTGTTTACGACAAAACCCACCGTTTTGATTTTTGTGCGCATCGAAAAACCACATCACGAGGACTGCATGCCATTTGTCGTTAAAAATTCAACAAGCAAATCAGTTTCATTGTCATGCGTTCATTTGTGATTGACAATCATGCGCATTGAAAATTCTAACACGACCCGCCCCTCATACGTATGAGTCGTATGCAATGGGGGGGCTTGACCACAGGGAAAAATCGATGGGAGGGGAGGGGTGCACTTTGTGCTGTTCCAGCAGGGGCCACACAAACCACGGGACTGCTTAAAACAAGAAGGACATATCCCATTCCTTTGTCTAATGCTACATGAAACCTGAAGCACCCAAAATCCGGATGTATTTTAGAAATTCCCGAAAACAAATGGGAAGGGAGGGGTCTATGCTGGCAATGGTCTAGCAGGGGCCACCGTGTCCACCCCCACTCCTCCAGCTCTCTATATCCTGTTCTCCTCACTGTTCTAACAAGAAACCCACCCATGTTCCTCGACCCCTCTCACGGTAGATAACTGGGTGGCAAACCCAGCGGATGTAGGTCGGAATCACCTTCAACCCGTTCATCCACCTATTGGAGGAGGGCCCTATTCTAACCGATATGTGGAACAAATGCAAAGCCCTGCACACGAACCAATTTTCACTACAAAAAACATTAGATTCTAACCATAAACCTTACAGTCCCAAAGTCCTCTGTTGCCGAACAGTTTCTGCAATTCAGGACATCCCCCTAACGAACCTCCCAAGGACCGAAACCACGTACAATAATAGAGACAGATTAGGCGATGATAACGTCCTCTGCCATTTCTACCTGGTTGTTTCGGTGAAACGTATTGTGTACTCGTAAGTTCTTACTCGCTTGACATGGAAGACTGCAGGGCTGCGGGACTTAGGTTTCAGGTTGCGCTGTCCGCAGGCTTGAAGTTTGACGAAACGGCATTAAATGTTTTGGGCGGGCCCCCAAACAGCACTTTGCGTTAAGATCTTGATTGGGTTTCCTTTTTTGACTTCTATGCAGCTTTGCATGCAAAAACTGTGGTTAGTTTACTTCCTGGGTTTCAAACACATACGAATGAAAAAACAATTGTTTTTCTTATTTTTCACTCCACCGCCAATTCACAGACGTCCCTTTCAAAATCTTTTCGTCGGGCGCAGCTCATGGATGGGGTAGCACCTATGCCAAAGAATGGAAAATCGTCGTATATTGATATTGCAAAAGCTTGCATGATTAATCCAGCCGAGACGTCCTTCAGGCGGAACGCCCCCAAAAATCACGTTTCGGATGCGCGGGAGCATTTGCACGTTTGTAAGATGTATTTGATGTATTTCGGCATGTCAAATAAAAATGTGCTCAAACCACGGCTACTGGGCTTCCACTCGGGCACAAGGCAAGATCAAAACTTGACCAAGTGGAGGGGCGGAAATCCTGCCCCCCGAGATCGTCAAGCTACATGCGTAACGGGGTTCATGCGAAATGTGGGGAATCAATTTTTGACCATGCGGGGGTGCGGAGATCTTGACCCGTCTCATCGTCAAGGTTCGATAACACACGAAAAGGGATCGTCAAGTTACATCCGTAATGGGGCGAGATGGGGAGGGGGCGGAAATCTCGACCACCCACATCGTCAGGATTTCACCCGAAGCCCAGTTTTCGACACAGCTTCTCGTTGAAGATTGGTATGCCTTGCACGTTGTTGTAGATTTCCTTGTCCTGCGAACAGGGCACCGCCTCGGGCCGAGCAGGCTTCTGGTTTGATAAAATGCTCACTGCCACAAGCCATCCCTCCGTCACAACGCAATACTACAGCAATAGGATCTCTCCAAAATAACATTTCACACACAAACAAGAACTCAAGCACGCAGATCACACAAAGAAACACAACCACCCATGAATGACATTCTGGTGATATGGTATAGTACTCATTGTAGGTAAGTTTCCAAACATATGATTCCGGCGTCGGGTCATAATATCCACGAGACCGCAGGGAGATGCTTCTAATGTGGTTTGATGGGCAAAGCAGCGCCAAAGGCAAGGTTTCAAGCAGGGCAACAGCAAGCGCCGCCACAAATGTAGCTGCGCACGCAGTGTGGACCCGCAGCTGCAACCCCACAAACGGTACTCAGGAGGGCTGCATCTCCTCCCGCCCACCACAAAGCACGCTGCTTGGACGTTTTCTGGCTAGCTTGACAAACGGGCGTCAAACAACGCCCCCGGTATTACTCCACGTTCGAGAAGGGCTGTATACAAATCGCTGAGGCCGCGCCCGCCACCAAGTTCGCGAAGCAACACAATTCAAACAACTATTTCGGAAAATTTGCCAGATACTCAGAGCCGGCGCTGGTGGGGAGTGTATTGCCAAACCCGGAGCTACTCGCACTGCCAGCGACCACAAAGCATGCTGCTTGGACGTTGTCTGGCTAGCTTGACAAATGGGCGTCAAACAACGCCCCCGGTATTACTCAACGTTTGCGAAGGGCTGATATACAAATCGCTGAGGCCGCACCTGCCACCGAGTTCGCGAAGCAACACAATTCAAACAACTATTTCGAAAGTTTGCCAGACACTGGCAGGACCGGCGCTGGTGGGGAGTGTATTGCCAAACCCGGAGCTACTCGCACTGCCAGCGCTGGTGGCAAGGATCTCCACAGCTACTCCGGTGATCGCGCGCTCTGCCTTTCAAAGCGCAATGTCGTTTTCTTGCTCGTGGAATGAAAAGGTTCCGAAACAAGGTTGGTTTCAAAACAAAATGCCCTTGTTTCACGCAAATTCAGTTTTGGGGGTTGAAGTCGGCGGACAGCAACCAGTGAGCGCTTGCTTGCGCAGACCCCGGCCCAATCTGCGCCAGCTGTGCCGTGCCAGGCAACCCGCGCCACAGGGATCCTTCGGTGGACTGGCACCCTCCTGTCAGTTGCCACGCGGCGATCTTTTGCGATGTCACTGCTGGAGTTGCCACTCGGTTGAGTGTCACGACGGCCCTCCGCCAGAGCTGCTGATTCTGTGTGGCTGCGGCGGCACTGCTCCTGTCCAAACCCACAACAACAAGCAGCAAGTGACGCAGTGACGCAGTACTCTTTTTTTCATTAGGTTGCACTGAGTGTAGCATTCCAGGGGGCTTGAAGGTTAAACTTGAAGTTCAGGCTTGGCGAAACTAAGGTGAGAACAGAACTCAGCGGGTTCAGGCTGGCTTTAAAAGGCCAGGCTTTAGTCGTCAGCGCAGGCGAGCACTGTCTTGCGCGACAAAAAATCCAGGCGAGGGCGTGTAAGGTTCTGCGGGCCTTGTCGACCTGAAGGCGAAAGGTGCAACTGTAAGTCTAGGCTGTAAAGGCGTGTAAGCTCGATCACTGCTCGCTTTCGAACCTGAGCGGCAAGGTTTAGGGACTGTCGGGTGAGAGAAGGGTAAGAGAGGGTGGGTCAAAAATATGAGTTGCGTAGAAGGCGATCTACCCGAAGGCTTGTAGTCGGCTAACAGTCTTGGCCTAAGAGCAGAAGTGGAAGCGGGTATATAATGAGATTCACAACACACCACAAAACACACCACAAAACACAAGAGAAAAACTCTTAGCGTTCTGCGTGGTTGCATTGCTCCTGTCCAAGCCTACCACAACAAGCTGCAAGTGACGCAGCACTCCTCTTTATTCTTGAGCCAGATGGTTTGAGCCAGTATTGACCACACCTTCAAAAAAACAAAAGTGTTTTCTTTGCCACAACAAGAACCCAAGTTGGGACACGCAACAAAGAAGCAGCGCGCATACCTCATCACTTCCCAACAGGCCACTTGGTAAGTGGACACGCCAGATGCGTCCCATGCAATGTTTTGGTTCAGTCACTAGAGGACTTTCCTCTTCTGGGCACCGACCTTGCATCGACTGGGAAAGAGTTCAGAAATGTGAGTGGATACGGTCTATGGGACGTGAGATTTTGCAACTTTTGCAACTGCTCTTTACAATTCGATGTCAACCCTCCGCGGGACTCTTGTATAGCGTGGGTCCACGCGGTTCCTGCGTGGGACCTGTGTGGGGTCCCTTCCGGGTCCACAGGCCGATATACAGCAGGCTGGCCAGCCTGCTGCCCAAGGTTGAGAAGTCAACGTTGGAATGGCCCAGCCTCCACCACTTCCATTTTCTGGTCCACCTTCTTGGAGAAGGCGAAGATGCAACATTTGCCAGGTGAATGTGTGTGTGGCAGAAAGGACAAGCCCTGGAAGCAGTATCCGCATGAAAACCACGAGCGCAAAGCTTGCCACAGATCTGATTTTTCTGCATGCATGTTAATGTGGCTGCACATGTGTGTGTGTGCAACAAACCCGCACTGAATGACAAAGCCAGCTTACCTTGCTGTCCTGTTATGAGAATAGGGCAGACTCAGTCCTGCAGGACATCTTAAAGAAGCCAGGGCTGCAGAAGATGTTGGAGGAAGGGTCCATGGGCCAGATCGAGATTAAGATTGAGAACTTCGAGAAGGTGGAGGCCAAGAGCCAGGCCAAGGTTCGGAAGACAGGCTTGAGAAGGAGATTGGTCTGCTGAAGGATTTGCTCTGCCATGGGAAGGAGCTCCAGAAGCAGCCTGAGCTGGAGAAGATTGTCAATGAGGGCCAGAAGCACCTGCAAGAGGCGCAGACCTTTGTGGATGTCGCTCGCAAGAAGCTGTCCATTGTCAGTGGCATGGACAAGGGCACTCATGATGGTGAGGACTGGCAGAAGATGTTGGATGAAAGCAGAACTGTGCATTCGCCACAGTTCATTTGGGAGATAAAGTCCTTTCGTGTGCGCCTGAGTGCTCTTATTATTAGGGTTCAAGTCCTGCAGGGAAATCTTGCTGGCTCATGTGCTTTTCCAAAGAGTTCGAATGAGTTCGCTCACCCTGGGAGGTAAAAATAGAGTCTCTGCGCTTTTCACTCAATGCATTTCCCGGCAAGCTTTCTCAGCATGTCCAGCTTGCAGCATCCAGGGCCATGTGTGCGCAGCGCTACAGCTTTGCGCTTGCCTAGGGCTTGTGGCTTTACAAGAAATCAATACTGCAAGCACCCACTTGCATGCTGCCAGTTCCCTAAACCAAGGTTTGAGAAAAGTAGTCTGAATACATCTTGCCCTGGCACGCATAGGCAAAACACATTACACCAAATAAAAAGCTGTTTGAAAATCGGGCGAACGACGCGTGTCTAAAAAATTGGAAGCTTAAAAAAAAGTTCTGACCTATAGACTCCCTTGTCTACACCACCCTGCAAACAAAAAAATCAAACTTTCTCAAAATCATTTTTGTCATTTGGTTGACCCTGAAAGAATATCTAATTAATAGAGTGGATGTTAGAGCTCTTGTAGCCATGCTCTCCGAAAAGGAAATCTGAGGATCCCAGGGACTTCAGAAACAACATTTCAGATTTGTTTTTTACTGGTGCTGTTTCTGCGAAACGAGCCAGAAGCATTTTCATTGATGCTGTTCATGCAAATGCAGACCATGTAGCTGACCTCATGTGGCAGATGACAAAAATGCCATCGCAACTTGTTGAGGAAGATGGCCAAGAAGGTGAAATGGCCAAAGCCATACACAGCCAAGATTGCCATGTACGATCCAGAGACACAAACTACATCAAAGAAGTTCCTGGCCATCATGTTGCCACATGAACTGCAATGGGGTATATTGAAATGGAATCAAGGCCTTGATGCACGGGGCAGGCTTTTGAACTGGCAGAGCATCAGAGGAGATGTGAGGCAGAGGGTCCTTGAACCTGCCTCATCTCAACCAAACAGCTGCATCCACAATGCGATTTCCAGTGACATGCATCAACAAGATTTTTTCCAGCAAGGATGGGCAAACCGTGCATGACATTATGGCTGTCACGCAGTGGTCATTTCATTGTGTGGCCGAAGGATGTTTCCCACAAATGGATCACACAGGCACGCCCCTGCAAGATGGAAGAAGAAGATGGCAGGCCAGTCCCTGGGAGCTCAGGGTCTGCTGGCTGAAGTTCGGGGAGGCCATGTTGAAGCAAACCTTCCACTTTCCATCCTGGAGCTCAGCAGGACATTGCTGCTACAAGTGCAAGTGTTCACTTGACCAGATCAGGTCTTGTTCTTTGAGTGCAAAGTGGAGGGGGCACCCATAGACAAGTTTCGAGCTGCAGCGACGTATCCAGGAGAAAAAGAATCTGGTGAGCCCTTTAATGGCTTGCCCAGGGGTAGGCCTGTCCACCTTTGAGGTGGACTAGCTGCATGCCTGTGGTTTGGGAGTAGGAGCAGATTTCCTTGGCAACCTTTTGTTCCTGGTTTGCAAGCACAACAGTGGGTCTACAGAGGAGCAGCGAATTTGCAAGTGTTTGGAGAGACATCAAGCAGTGGTATGTCCAGAACCAAGTTGCCAACCAGTTTCAAAGCATCACCAAGCTCATGATTAGAAAAAAAGCCTCCTCCAGCCCTGGACTTCGAGGCAAGGCAGCTGAAATTCGATCTTTGATTCCATGGGCTGTGGATATTTCAGAGCGATTATTTGGCGATGCTGATCCTTCCTCTGAGGAGGGCACATGTAGATTTTATCTTTGCTTGCAGAAAATTTCTTTTGTTGTACACAGCACTTGAAGCGCATGCTCAGGAATCATGTCGCTGGAGGTTTAAACCGAAGTTCCACCTCTGGCAACACCTCTGCGAGTCCACACAGAGTGCACCAAGCCTCTACTGGACCTACAATGACGAGGACTGGGGTGGCACAGTGGGCAGGAATCAAGCGCTCACCCTTTCTGCAAATGTCTTGACAAAATTTCGAGCACAGAACAAGATCCCAGAATTCTGATTCCCTGCAGCTTTCAGTTGATTTTTCATTTTGTGCATTTTTTGATGTACACGCATGCATGCATAGGGGTCTATAGGTATATATAGGTTTAGTCTTAGGACATGCGTGGGGTTCATGTGCTAGATTTTGGTGGCCAGCAGAATCAGATGGAGATCTTTCAAAATTTGTCTCACCTCTTGTCTCACCCTATGCATGCAACGCAGGTCCAAGCAAAATGTGCTTTGCTTGCAGTAGGCCAGGACATCATGCGCCTGCAAGGCTTGCCAGGAACTTTGCGCCATGATATGGGCTGGCAAATCAATGCAGCAAACATCTTTGGCGAGGTCCATGGACGCTAATGCTGCGCATGATGATATTTTTTACAAGTGTGACCAATTTAAGCAATAATTTTTGTTTTATGTTACAATAACTATTATTTAAAATGCTTTCTTAATTAAGGAGTAATAATCCTTAACATTAATGCTTAAGCTTAAAGTAAATAAGGAAGAACTTTAACCCCTTTGACTGCGACGGGCAAAGTCTCTGCATTCTCAAGCTTTTGAGAACACTGGAATGGCTACAGCGGGGGCCAGCGCAGTGGGTCCAGTTGTTTGCTGATTTTTCGGCGCGAAAATGGCAGTTTGCTCAGATCCGAAGAGGTTTGGGCGACCTTCTGGAAAGCTTTTGAATGGCGCCTGAAGCTGGTCTGGAGTTTCAGTCTTGGTAAGACTTGTCACTGGTGGAAAGGCCCTTATACTTTCCCTACATTTTCACTTCTCTTTCGAACACCCATTTCTGGCAACAGAACAATGCACAAACTGGGTGACTTTGCGCAAATCACGGATTAAAATTCTGGAGAAGATGTTTCATGTTTCTGCGTCAGCCTACAGCTCCTGCCCCGCCGTTCCATCAACCTTTGGTAATTATTGTTTTTCAAGCCCACAGTCCCCGGCAGGCCTCAACATTGCTTGAATCCAGCGCCTCAACATGGCCTCAGCATGGCCTCAACATGGCTTCAACAAGGACTGAACCAGGCCTCAACAGGGTGTCAACAGGGCGGAGAACTTCAACGTGCTCAGGGTTGCACCCTACAGGCATGTCTTGGGGGTGGATCCAAAGTACCCTTGGGGAGGGGGTCTGCTGAGGGAGGAACTTGAATAAGAGCTTAAGGGGGGCTAAAAAGGTGGGCTTAAGGAGGGCTTAAGGACGTTTGGGGGGGTAAGGGGGAAGCTTTCGGGGTGCTTGAGGGTGGGCTTTAAGGAGGCTTAGGGGAGCTTAAAGGGTGCTTAAGGATGCGCGAGGGGAAGCTGACAGGGAGAACTTGAGGGGGTGGCTTAAGAATGCTTAAGAGGGCTTAAGAGGGGCTTAAGAGGTTTTAAGGGGAATTTAAGAAGTTTAAAGAGCATGCTTAAGGGAGCCTTAGAGGATTTTGCGAAAAGAAATGAGGTTGTGATCTTACAAAACGAAATGGGGAGGGGCTCCGCCCCCCCCAACCCCCCCTGTGCGGGGGCGCTTTTTTGCGCGAACAGCCTCCCTCTGCCAAAGCACATCACTTCCGACGGTCGGTAGGCGATAACTAAGCAAGCCTGAGCCTTGCAGTCCCAGTCCCGAATTAGGCCAAGCACAGAGTTCATGACGAACAACTGATTTTGGCACATCAAAAGAACATAAGAATTACAACACGCCAGTGAAGCAATCTTTTTTTGTCCGCGCGGGCGCTTCTCCTGATTCCAGGGTCAGTCGCCAAAAGAGACATACAGAGAGTATGAGAAATGCACAAGACACTAACTACCAGAACAAAATAACAAGAGTGAACACAACTACATCCCTTCCGTAAACTCTTGCGGCGAGTCTGCTCAATTGTTCTCCACTCAACCAGCTTATGTGGTCGCCTCATAAGAATAGGACCTTAATGCAGAGACAGGCCTACTTCAAAGGATCCTGATTCCTATCTATTTTATTAGATAGTAGCATTAAGATAAGCAATGGTATGATCGCCTGATAGCCGTCTCCTTATGCTACCCTAATGAATGCTACCTTGCCTACCGCGTTGCGAAACTAACAAGAAGAAGAATGGGAAAAACAACGATTTATCAGAGTAATGTTTTTCCCATTGTCCCACTTGCATGATAACTACCCCTTCAGGCGCGGGACTCAGGTTGTGCCCAGCGTCTCCACCACCTGGAACTGCAAGCTACGCACCTACTCAACTATGCCATCTGGCGTGGGACTCAGGTTGCCCAGCGTCTCCAAAACCTGGAACTGCGCACTACTCAGTGTGCTTGGGGCCAGGTAACCTTCTTCCCCATATGGCACGCAGGGCCTCATCGCTGAGGAGATTTTGGTAGCCATCGCTATTTTGGAGGGAGCAGCCCCTCCTCAGTTCGATTGGACCGATCTGCACTCCTGGCGCAGTCTGGGCGTTCTGCGCGGCTTGCTGAGCAGCTTGTGCTGCCGCTGCTTCTCGCCGTGCTTGCTCCATGGCGGCCTGCACCCTGAAGTCAACTCCTGGGCAGTGTGCACTTGGAGAGTTGGTGGCCGGCACACTCGTAGAGCGTCGCCTTGCACTCAGAGACCTTCTGTTCAGTCCTGCAGCGCTTATGCTGCTACCGCTGCGGCGGGAGTCTCTGCTTCCTCTTGGTGAGCGGTCTCGGGGCA
>CAJNIZ010008333.1:0-14812 GCA_905231905.1 Symbiodinium pilosum
AAAAATCAAATAATCAATATCAATAAATTTCATCTGGGTTTTATTGATTGTAATCAATAACCGATGCTCAGGGAAGCTATACAACGAGCTCTTCGGGAAGCCGACCAACCACCGCCCAGAGATGTCAGAGACGCCCTTCCTGTGGTTCGTGAAGCCTCTCCTCGTGAAGCCCGCGACGGGAGGGATGTGAGAGATGTGCGAGAAGAAAGGGATACCAGGGCTGGAGACATTCCACCCCCTCCACCGCCTCCGCCAGAGGGTGATGGCGCAGCCCTCATGCAGACAGGGACCTCCCGCAAACGTGACAGGGAGCCAGATGATGGTGATCGCAACCGCCCTCGTCGTGGCCAAGTAACCAAGGGGTTGAGGAGGAGAAGAAGGTTTATGCGGAGGTGACGAACAGCCGTTGCCTACCTGCGTGAGCTCAGCGAAGATGCGGCCGATCCTGGGATGGAACGATGACCTTCCTGCCAAAACTTGCTGACTGGACCACAAGAACAAGTTGGTCTTCCTAGGAAGATGCGCAACTACCTGCAGCAGGCTTTCCATGACCGAGGGTCCAGGGGAGTTGTGGTGATGGTGGCCGCTCTGCTCAGGGTTGCAGGGTGCATGCTCGTGGAAATTGGGACGGTGATGGAAATCTACGTGGCTGAGCGGCTGAGAGATGAGTCCTGAATAGGCCTGAGTGGTGTCAGGAGATGTGTCCGGAGACTGAGGAGCCCGAGACTGACGAGATGGACCTGATGCAGAGGGAACGTCAGCCAGGTGACCTCAAAACATGCGAGGTGGAAGATGTGGCCAACGAACTGTGCAGAGCTTCTGGCCAGATACCATGGAACGCCGAGACGTAGCAAGCGTATGATGTTCGTCATTGGGGCAATGGTCAGAAGGAATATGAGGAGCCGGCTACCCTCCATGAGGCAGGCCTGTCAGGGTTTGCAAACGGTTCTTGATTCCTTCGCCGAGAGGGTCATGCAAGTCCCCGTGGAGAAAGACACCTCTGCGGCGGCTTGGGCCAAAGACTTTTGGAAGGGCGTCAGAGGTAAGTGCAGAGGTGCTGTGGCAAGGCAGAAGAGAAGAATCAAGGCTGAACAACGGCGCCTTGCCATCCAACAACGAGCTCAGCAAGAGATGGTCCTGATCGAAAGTGATGAAAACGAGGGTGGTGACCACCCCGAGCACGAGGTAATGGAGATGAGGTTGGATGCAGGTGCAGGACTGCGCCCTGAGAATCCCCCGGCCTTACGGGCTGAAGCAGACATGATGATGGAGGAGGTTGAAGCTGAGGGAGATGAAGTGCTGTTGATGCAGTGGGCCACAAGCTGGGTCAGATTCCTTCAGGATGACATGGAATACCGTAAATCTTGTGGGGAAGCCGTGGGCGCCTATGTTGCACAACTTCAAGCGCTACTTCTGGCCGAACCTCATGAAGATTTGGAGGCGTTGGGGTATGTGCAGGCGCTCCTTGCGGCCTACCAGTTCGAGCCGGCGGATGAGACGAGACCAGATCGAGCTGATGAATTTGCGAGGAAGTGGATGTCCAGATTGAGAACGCTCCTTCGAAGGCCAACGGTAGCAGTGGTGGACTCTCAAAACACCGTGGTAGATGATCAAGCGGGAGTGATGGTAGTGATAGAAGGCTCAAAAGAGCGCGTCTTGCTCAGGCCGCGGACGACGAGGCATTGCGCAGGGCAATGGACGAGTCGCATCCGGTGTCTGCGTCTGCGGGGTCGAGTGGTTCTGGAGATGTTAGCCATGACATCCGGGTCAAGCGTTGCCTGGTCAATGGCGTGGAGGTCCCCATGGGTGGCTTTGCAGCAGTCAAATGGATGTGACAATGAGGTCCAGTCGTGAAGGTGGCTGTGTAGGGGCTGCTACGGGAGTTTCGAGCAAGGGAGGCCTACGTCGAGATCCCCGTGACCAAGAACCAGATGCCAGTGGTGGATCGGCGCTTCTGCCTGGGGGTCAGCGTGACCATAAAGAAAAAGCGCAGCGGTTACAGCAAGGCAAGAGCACGGAGCCAACAGATGCCAAGAGGTGCCAGAACTTTGAGACGAAGGAGAACCAAGGGTCCCAGTTGAACCAAAGTGAAGGGCAAGCGAGTGAACATGGTGGAAATCGTGAGGGTCATGGTCGTGAATCGTTGGAGGGTCAGGGTTCCACTCAGAAGCAGCTGCCGCCGCAGCCAACACGGGGGCAAGGGCGAGATGGCTTGCGCAAGGTCGACTGAGGGCTGCTGAGGGTAGGGTAGGGACTGAAAGCAGTGAAGTGTGCTGAGCTTTTGCACTGTTTGGCTGTTGCTGGGGGTAAAGGGGTTGTTGTCCTTTGGTGCCTGCTTTGCAACCTCCCCCCTGTAATAGCAACGGCCCCAGAACGCTCCTGACGTTCGTAATTTCGAAACTACAGGGTAAGAACCCTTTGCCGAGCCAGGCAGACGAAAAGTCCGAAGGGTTGTAAAAAAAACCCTTAAATCCAAAACCCCCAGACCCTAAATCCAAAACCCCTTAACCCTAAACCCAAAACCCCTAAACCTAAATCAAAACCCCTTTATCCCTAAACCCTAAATCCAAAACCCTAAACCCTAAATCCAAAACCCCTAAACCCTGAATCAAAAGCCCCGTAACCTTAAACCCTAAATCCAAAAGCCCCCAACCCTAAAGCCTAAACCCTAAACCCTAAATCCAAAACCCCTAAACCCTAAACCGTCAATCCAAACCTCCTAGACCCTAAACCCTAAATCCAAAACCCCTAAACCCCCAAACTCTACATCCAAAACCCCTGAAGCCTAAACCCTAAACCCTAAATCCAAAACCCTTGAACCCTCAACCCTAAACCCTAAACCCTAAATCCGCTGGTGGAGAAAATCATGCCCATTTTGGGCTGTCAAGGCTTCCATTTGGCCTTTGCCAAGGAGGAGGAAATCCCCGTGGAAAGGGTGATTGTGGTGAAAACCAGTGCTACGGCAGGCGTAAAAGTCCGCTGGTTGTAAAAAACAACCTTAAATCCAAAACCCTTAATTCCTAAACCGTAAATCCAAACCCCCTAGACTCTAAAATCCAAAACCCTAAAATTCCTTCTGCGTGTGGAAAAAGGTGCCAGAAAAAATCCCAAACCCATACACCCCTAGACCCTAAATCCAAAACCCCAAACCATCAATCCAAAACCTCGAAACCCTAAGCCATAAATCCAAGACCCCTGAACCCCTACACCCCTAAACCCCCAACTCGAAAACCCCTTAAACCCTAAACCCTAAATCCAAAGCCCCTGAACCCAAAATCCAAAACCCCTAGATCCTAAACCCTAAATCTAAAATCCTTTAACCCTAAACCCTAAATCCAAAACCCCAAACCTTAAATCCAAAACCCCTAAACCCTAAACCCCGAATCGCAAACCCGTTAACCCGAAACCCTAAATCCAGAGCCCTAAACCCTAACCCTAAACCCTAAACCCTAAATCCAAACCCCTAAGCCCTAAACCGTAAATTCAACCCCCCTAGACCCTAAACCCTAAATCCCAAACCCCTAAACCCCCAAACTCTACATCCAAAACCCCTGAAGCCTGAACCCTAAACCCTAAATTCAAACCCTTGAACCCTAAATCCAAGACCCCTGATCCCCTACACCCCTAAACCCTAAATCCAAAACCTCTTAACCCTAAACCCTAAATCCAAAACCCTTAAACCCTAAACCGTAAATCCAAACCTCCTAGACCTTAAACCCTAAATCCAAAACCCCTAAACCCCCAAACTCTACATCCAAAAGCCCTGAATCCTAAACCCTAAACCCTAAATCCAAAACCCTTGAACCCTAAACCCTAAATCCAAACCACCAAACCCTGAACCCTTGAACCCTAAACCCTAAACCACTTCCAAACCTTGTAGCCATTGCTGCCGGCGCCGTGGCTGCTGCGGGGGCGGCCAGTCCTTCTTGGGAGATAGCCTGATTCCGCTTCTCCGCGCCGATCCCGCGCGACTAGCGCAGAGGTCCTCGTCTCGGGTGTGGCGATTACGGACATGGAGGATGTCAGCAGAATCCCCGTTCCGGGCCAGACAATGGAAGTGGATGCGGACCTCAGTGACGGGGAAGTCCAGATCACGCTGCCGCCGAAGAAGGAGGCTAGAAGCCATCACGTTGGCTCCCCCACCAAGAGAGGGGCAGCGGACCCTAAAGGTGTCTCAGTGGAGGTCCTGAAAATGCTCTTCAAAGAGCAGACTCAAGAGCTGAAGGGGAACTTGGCCTCTGAAGGCAAAATGACGGAGGCCGTAACGAAGGTGCAGACCGAATTGGAGCTGAAGATGGCGAAGAGCTCGGAGGACATTGCTGTGGTCAAGGAGCAGCAGGACAAGCTCTTGACAAGGGTGCTGGCGCTTGAGGGCAGGCCTGGGGTCCCGAGTGGGGCACTACAACCTGTCGCTTCCAGGCCGCCCGCCATCCTGGTGGGTGGGTGGAAAACTGACACCAAAAGGAGCATCATTGTGTCGGATATGGCGGATGCACTCCAGAAAGCTGGAGCGAAGGACCTGGTCGATCAAGCTCCTTGGGTGCCTAAGGCGAGGCACTCCATCTGCCTTAGCGAAATGCGGCTGAGACAGGGTGAGAGCGAAGCTGACAGAGAGCAGAGAATGTACGCGGTCATCGCCAAGCTCAATGATCCTTGCATGGTGGTGCAGAAGCTTGCTTCGGGTAACACGCTGTGGGCCACTGTCAGTCGACCGAGGACAGAGCGAGGCGGGGGACCTCACGCCAGCAAGATCCGGCGGCTGCTGCATGTGGTCCAGGCAGATTTTGATGAAGTGGACTCTGTGTATGATTTGGGGAGCATCTGGCGCAAGGATGTACTGGTGGGCAGTGTGGACAAGCCTGCTAACGGGAGTCATGTCAAGAAAGGGAAGATGGAGGGCAGCTGGATTGACCTGGTTGCCTTGGCAAAGACGACGGGTAGGAAGATCGATGAACTGGAGGCTCTGTGGCAGCAAATAGTTAACTGACCCACGCAGGGAAGGCTGAGATTGAAGAGCTCAATGGTGGCTAAGTCTGCTGAGAACGGGGCGCTGACAGGGGAGCAGGGTGCGTTGTATGTCAGCCTCGACGGTGCCCACAACAGTTCGGGGTTTTTGAATGAATGCCAAGGTTTTTCGGAGCTGCGAGGTGATAGGGATGATGCGCAGTCCTTCCCTCAAGGGGAGGTGGCCTGCGAACAGTTTTGTCAACAGGGAGACATGGCAGCTCGGTCGACTGACTGCGCTGAGCCTCTTCCTGGTCCAGCTGAGGGTGAGCCAATACGAGGATTTTGCCCTCAAGAATGTACAGATTTTCCTCGAGATGAGGCGAGTGTGAAGCAGGAGGAGTTCGATGGGGATCCCCAGAGTAATTGCTCTAGTCAGGCGGGCGGAGCCCGAAAGGGTTCACTTCACAAGCTGGGTGCAGGGGTCCAGATTTCAGGGCCAAGATACTTTGTGCCTGACATTGTGTATGCTCCATCCGATGTTGATCCCGCAGAGATCCTCCACATTCCGGACGAGTCATGCCCCAGCCAGGAGTGCTTGAGCATACGCCGGGAGGATGTGGCCCAGTTTCCCTTGCGTCTGCGCAGCTGGAATGTTGCTGGAAGCAGCGCTAAAAGAGTGAAGGCTCTGGTTGCAAATGAGCTTCAGGCTGATGTTGTCGCGCTCCAGGAGTACCCCAAACAAGAAGCAGGGTGGCAGTTGCTCAGGGGTGAAGTCTACAATGGTCTGATTCGCCAAAACTACTACATGTACCGTGCAGTTGCCATTTTCTATTGCGCGAAATCCTTTCACTTGTTGGATCGGAAGGAGACTGCGAGGGGCATATGGGCACACTTGCAGCACCGGGAGACCTCAAAGAGCTTCTGGGTAGGATGCCTTCATCTCCCCAACAGCGAGCCTAGGGATGAGAATCAACGGCTACTACACCAGTTTCTTTCGGAGTGTCCACGCAAAGCCGAGAGAGGGGTTGTTTTGGGAGATTTCAACACGCAGTTCAAGTGGTCGGTGCAGGATGAAGCTTGTGTACCGCAGGTCATTAATACACGGTGGGCGGACCTCAGGCAGGGGATGGCGGAACATGGCTTCCAGCAGGTTGTGCCCTCGGCCCAGCAAGCATGTACGCCTACTTTCCACTCCAGGAAACCCAATGTGGCTAGCACGCAGATTGATGGTTGCTTCGCCAGAGGGCTGGCGGGAAAGATGGAAATTGCGGAGGGAAGCAGGGTTCAGGTGGGAACGGACCATGATAGGGTCGAGGTGGTTGCCACGTTGGTGGGGAAACACAGCAAGCAGAAGGCAAGGCGGGGTGGGCCGATGCGGGTAATATCAGTTCCGGCGCTAGTCCATGAGATTGACCAGCAAACGCTTGAACACCTCGCGAACAAGCGCTGCAGGCCAGCGTCGCTTGGGGAGAAATTAAGCCGAGCGCAGCGGTCGGGACCTTGAGGAGCATGGCCAGGCAAGGCAGGGATGCAGGTGCGTGGAAGAACTACCTGCAAGCCCTCAGGAGAGAAAAGGAACAGTGGAAGGGGGAGAGGATTGAGAGGGCAAGCTCGGACTGGGGGCTGTACAAGGCGCTAACTAAGAAAAGGATGGCGTGGGGTGATGAATATATGATCACGTCTAAGGCCGAGAACCCCGTGACCGAGATTGAACAGCACTTTCAGAGGGTTTTCCATGACGAAGGGCAGGGCGACATTCATGCAAAGCTGCGGAAGGTTAGTGAGGGGCTGAACTTTGACAAGGGGATGAGGGCGTTTACCAGCGAGGAGGTTGTGGAAGCGGTCATGAGTGGTAAGTCGGGTAAAGCCACGGGGCCTGACTGTATACCGACCGAACTCCTTAAGGCAATGGTGCAGTGTGAGCCCTCGGTCAATGCCTTTGTCGAATACTTCAACCAACTTCTAATGACCGGGGACATTCCGACGGCATGGGACCGCTCCGTGGTTACGCTGTTGCCTAAGGTACAGCCGCCCTCTTGCCCTAAGCAACTGAGGCCCATTGCGCTTGCCTCTCATGTGTCCAAAACCTATGCGCGGCTGATTGTGCGGAGACTCTCGCAAGAACTTAGACCCCAGGGCGAACACCAGCTGGCAGGCAAACACCGTCAGGCAGCAGACTTTATCTGGCTGTCGGTCCGTCTAACTCATCTTTGTCGAGAGTGGCAATCTGACTGCTACATGCTGAAATTGGATTTGCAACGTGCATTCGACTCGGTGAGTAGGGAGAAGCTGGCTGGCAAGATCTGTACATGGGCGGGCGGGGCCAAACCTTTTGAGACCAGAAGTCTTATACGGCTGCTTGCAAGCACTGACCTTGTGTTGAACCTTCCATGGAATCAGACTGCTATTGAGTCGAACGTAGGCGTTAAGCAGGGGGCCACCGAGAGTCCTCTGCTCTTCGCGCGACTGCTAGACGACCTCATGTCTGAAGTTCAACTTGCGCACGATGAGATGGTTATGCAAGATTTGCCTCATGACAGTACAGTTTTCATGGACGATGTGTTAGCATAGAAACGGTCGGTTGAGGGCTTGCAGCACTACGTGAACAAACTTCTCCCTCTTCTAGTTGAGTTCGGCCTGTTTGTTCAACCAGACAAGTGCAAGTTGCTGTGCTTGAGAGGGTCAAGGGCGAAACCACTGGTTATCCAAGGAAAGGAACTCTACCCGCTTCCCCAGGGAGAGATGCTCATGATCATGAATCTACCCCTTGGTATTGAAGCTACCGAACAGAGAATCCTGGAGGCGATGGTGGACAGGGCCAGGGGTAAATTCTATGGAACTGCTCACATACTTTGTTCTAGTGCCCCGCTTTCGGCGAGATGCAAGGTCCTGGAAGCTGTGGTCTTTGGGTCCATCAGGTGGTGCCTGGGGACACTGGTGCCAACAGTACAAGCACAACAGCTCCTCAACAACTTCCAATACAATTGTATCAGACGCATGCTGGGGTGAAAAGAGGGCAGGGTGAAGGGTGGCTTGAATTTGAGATGCGAAGTCTCAGGCTGGCCAGAGCAAAGGTGTTCCAGATGATGAAAGTGAGATGGGGTGACAAGCATCTTTCGGCGTTCTGGCAATACACAGGGCATTTGGTCAGGGAAAGCCAACAGGAAAGAGCATCGGTGGCGGGAGCGATCTCGGCATTTCGTGACCTGGTGTGGTGGAACCAGCAACAAGACCTTCAAGCGGGCAAGAGGCATCACCGACGCTTTTCGTTCTTAATGAACACAGAAAGGCGTATAGCGCGGGTGATAGGGAGCTCGGCGTGGAGGGTGGCCGCGTGCAATAGGGCACAATGGAAAGGGTTTGAGAAGAAGTGGACAGAGCAGGAACAAGTTGCGTGGTCGTCGGGTAGGCAACCATCCCTGACAATGTGAGGGCAATGATGCTAATGACCGGCTTAGCTTTTGCTCAGCTGTGAAAGCACCGCCTTACACGTAGTTCGGGATCCCAGCCATGGCTGGCGGCACGTCCTACAAGTATCTCCATGTGTTTCTCCTCGCGGTCGGAATGGCCCGAGGCTTCAAGTTGAACGAGGAGTTCGTGGATCCCCAAGGGATGACATTTTCATGGCTTGACCCCCCTCGTGATGAGATGGGGTCTTCTTACGACACGCAAGTATGGCGCAACGACTCGAGCTATGCAGAGGATGAGGGGTGTTGCTTCGTGGCAGCCCTCAGTACGCGGCAGGAGTACTTGCACTTGCCATCACTCGCTCCCGCGCAGCCGGACCAGCAGGACATGGCTTCTTCAGAGATGCATGACGGTGAGGGTGGCCAAAAGACTGGCAGCAAGACAAGAGGCAAGCGCAGGGCGAGACATGGACCTGGTTACCTGGCAAGGTTGTGCTCTGTTGGCAGCAGGCAGGAAGGAAGCGGACTCCGAGATCGAGACTGGGATGGCGCAGCTCAGCAGTGAGGGTGCCAGGCTCCAAGGAAGAGGCGCAGGAGGATGAACCAGTATGACTTGCTGATCGCCCGCGCAGCCCGAGAAGACTGTCCTGCTCGGCAAGGGTGTGCAGCTCAGGGCTCGACGACGAGAAGGTCCAAGGTGGCCGAGGAGGAGCAGCGGGAAAAGGTTGGCGTGATTCGGTGTGAGTTGGTGCTCCCCTGTGCAGCCCAGGAAGCCTGTCTTGGTCGCCGTGGGCGAGATCGTGTCCAGGATGTGCTGATGGTGGAGGATGAATTTAAGGCTGGGGTCTCCGGGGTGAAGACATGCAGAGCTGGTTGGACTGCTGAACCTGTGACCGGAGCAATTTGGTGCTCCCCAGCTGGCGGGTCACAAGGCGGTGAACGACATCCTGCCTGGCATCCACCACGGGATGAGAAAGGGTGGACGCAGAGAGTGAAGGGCTCGTGGCGGCTCCACCTCGAGTGCATGAGTGGGACTCGGGCCTTCTGCAGGGAAACTGGTGCAATAGAGCTCCGTCGAGGACCAGGGGAGGAACCACCCACATTCCATGAAGCTACTGCAAGGGACATTGAAAGATGGGCGCCGTGCTGGTGACGTTCAGGTGAGACACCCAGGGTGGGACTGGGAGGATGGCAAGGCGGACGAGGTCGCGGAAGAGATCAGCCTGATGCAGCGCAAACGTGGGCGCTCACCGACTCCACGGAGAAGAAGAAGGCAGAGAGAGATGAGGAATGAAGAGAGGGAAAGACAACAACGCAGGCACAGCTGGACCGTCAGACCAAACAGATCCCGACCAGTGACCTCAACTGCATCTCATCGGCCGTTGCGGGCGCCGTGGCAAGGACATCGCCCAACAACGGAGAGAAGGGCGAGACCATCGGCGGGACCGCCAACGGGGGGAAGCACGTCAAGCACGGCCGTGCGCAGCCGGAGGCCTGGCCACATCATGGGCGAGAACGTCCTCTGGTGGTCTGAACTCGTAGGGTTGAATGACCCTATGGCAAACTGCCAGACGGTGTTAAGCAACGAGACTGTGGACACCATAATCTCGAATATCAGGCCAATGAGTGTGGCGCATCGCACCTACATGCTCTCGGAGTTGATACCGTTCTTGGGAGCATTCATGGCTGAGTTGTTGAGGGCCATCAACGAGGCTGTCACTGGCAACCCGGACGAGATCGTGGAGGTGCCTGTGGATGATGATGACCAGGAAGTGCTGATGCAGTTGGAGATGGCACTCAAGGTGGGCAACCATGGCGATGCAATCTCCACTATGCAGGTAGGCTGGGAAACACCGGTGCCATTTGGATCGAAGTTGTCCATGCTCCAGGCACACCTCAACGGGATGGATGAGAGCAGGAGTGCTCAAGCGGCGTCGCGCCTCAGGACCATGACGGAGCGGCTTCGACGTCTAGCAGGTGACCTCACTAAGCAGAGACAGGATCGTTTCGATAGACTCGAAGCGCTCATAGCATGCTACCACGTCGGTGAGCAAGACACTCCCCTTGAGCTCCAAATCTGGTGTGAAAAACAGCTCCAAGTCCTAGTACCTTACCTGGGTGGAGGAGCGGGAAGAACACCGCAAAATGCCCCGTCGGCACTGCCGCCGTGCTCGGGAGCCGCAAGTTCCACTGATGTAGTTGTGGTAAACGACTCAGTCAGGATGCAGAGATGCCTGAGTACAGGGTCCGCAGGTCAGAAGACGGCGCTTGGGAACCCGCCGCAGCGCAGGAGGCTGCCGAGTTCCGAGCGCACGATGAGGCAGTGGCGGCCGAGCAGGTGCTCCAAGCAAGCCGAGATGCAGAGAATTACCAAATGGTAGAAGCGGCTATGCAACAAAGCTGGGACGACTGGGCCATGAGGTCTGAACTAGATAGAACTCAACCCCTACCAAGCCGTAAAAGGATTCGGTGGTCCTGACAGTGGGAAGTTCGTCTGGTGCTGAGTTAGGAGGTGCGGAGGTCGTGGGCACGATGGATGCGGATCAAGTTCCTGTGGTCTCCTTCAGGGTCGAGGAGACGGTCTTGGGAGGCGTCGAGGGTGGCACTGGATCGGAGCATGGCCCCGTAGCGACTGCTGCGCATGCAGCGCCGCAGCTGGCGCACTTTGACCCGGAGTGCCTGCCGGGATTAAACCAGGAACTGATCGACGTCATGAACACGAAGGAAGCTCGGCGCTGGCTCCATCTCTTCACGAAGGGCTTGATCACCAAGGACGTCGTAACTGAGAGACTTGGCGTGGAGATCAGTGAGGTCTTTGAGATGTGGGTTGCTGTTCAACAAGACAATGAGGCGGCGGCTCGAAATTGTGGAGAACTGGTTGTGGGCCGTCCAAGCGATGGCAATGAGGCAGGACGTGAAGCGGCTGGCGCCAGCGCAAGTTCAGAAGTGTCTACGGTCGACTTTGACAAGCCAACTCTGCTCCTCGAGGACGTCGAACGAACCCGGGTTGAGCGTGCAGGAGCGTTGGAACATGGTGGAGCACCCTGTGAGCGCGAGGAGGTGGATGAAAGAACGGCAATAGCTGACGAAGCAGAAGAAGGACACGATGGCGGAGATGAGGAAAGTCAGCATGGATGTGGATGCGGAGGGTGCGGTGGGTATTGGAACTATGCCTGGCAATGGGTGCCTGGAAGTGAGGGACATTGAGGAGAATGCGGACGCTGCGGAGGTAGAAGAGGGTGCAGGAATTCTGCCTGGCAGTGAAGACTTGGAAGAGAGGGAGATTGAGGAAAATACGGATGCTGGAGATGAAAGGGATGCAGGGACGGGCCTTGGGACAAGACACGAGGAACTGCCGACTGCGGGGCTGGCATCCCGATTGGAAGTGACTTCGACCGAGATGGGAGTGGACAGTGGTGGCGGAGACTGTGCCCTTCGAGGTGAAGAAGATGAACTGGATCCGGCAACGGGCATTCCGCTCAGGTGGGCCGAGTTCTGGAGGCAAGCCAATGCAGACCGGAGCATTGGAGTGGGCGTTCCTGACCCGCACGAAAGGCATAGCGCTCCAGTGAGTGACATCCCACGCAAGCAGATGACATGGAGGAGTCTGGCGAGGCACAAGGTGAAGGGTCTGCTGGTGAGTTGAGTGTGTCTGCAAGTTCGGGGTCGGCTGATGCTACGGATGCTGCTGCGGCTGGCCATGGCAGCGGCGAGCCAATGGGTACTGAGCTTCATGCGGCGAGCACTTCTGAGCAGCGTAGGAGGGTCACTTCCAGGCAAACGGACCTGATGGGCTGGCTTAAGAGGGACTCGTAGAGCTGAGATGCAAGTTTGCTCCTCGCCCTGACCTTGAGTGCTGAGTGCTGGGTTGTGTGGGGTTGGTGGTTTGTTGGTTGTTTGCACTCAGGGACCAGGGTTCAAGGGGGTAGCTCGAGTGTGCTGAAGTTTTCAGGCAAGTGACTGGTGTACGGGCCGGCTTGCAGGGATCGTGCCCTAGGGCATTTCCGTAGACCTTTGGGCTGCGGAGAAAAGGTCCGATAAAAAAAAACCCTGAACCCTAAACTCTGCATCCAACACGCCTAAACCACAGCTTAAAGACCCGAATTCGACATGCCCTAACCTGAACGCGCTTGTCACGCTGAAGCTTCAGAAGAAAGAGCTTGCAGCGTCCGAAACTTAAATTCTATATCCCAAGGGGCATGGATAAAAGTTTAAACTCTAAACTCAAGACTGGAAGCCCGAAGCCCACACCTTAAACACCAAAACCGATACCAGCCCAATCCCTACTCGAAAGCGCCGAGACCCTAAACCCTCAACCCAAGGCCCCCAAACCCCAAGGCGCAAACCTTGAAAGCGTCGCCTGATTCCTTGCAACCTTAAAGCCTGAAACCCAAGACACTGAAGCCCAGCATACGCAAGACTGACCTCAAGCTCAAAACCCCGAAGCTTAAATTCTCGAAGCTCGCCTGACAGCCTTAAAACGCTGAAGCACAGCCCCCAGGCGGAAACCCTCAGCTCCAACACGCCACTCCCAAAAAACCAAAATCTTGAACGCCCGCCTTCAAACCGTCAGGCCTTACAGGCCTAAGCAACCCTTGACAAACCGTTCTCAATGTCCAAACCCAAACCCGTAGAGCCAACATTTTAAGCCTTGAGAGCCCAGAAGCCCACAAGCCCTGTAAAGCTTCAAAGCTTTTTTCAAGTTTTTCAAGGCATTACCATTCAACGCTGAATTACACCCCCAAGCCCAGGCCCAATTTTTTAAAAGCCCAAACCCTAAACTAAAGAACCCTCACTTCAAAACCTTAAGCCCGAAACCCACATCCCAAAGCTTAGAGCAAAGCCCTAGAGCCCAGACCTGAATTCCTAAACCCGCAAACCCGAATCCTAAACCCTAAACCTGTTAAAGCCGCCAACATTCCCGAAACCCCAATTCCCAAAACATGAGCACGCAAGCAAGAAGCTGTCCGAGCCCCCAAGCCCAATCCCCGAACTCGAATCCCCGAAGCCCCAAATCCTCAAGCCCAGGCCCTTAAAGGCCCCAAATCCCTCACTCCGGCCCTGAACACTGCATGGCCCAAAGCCCGAAAGTCTTTCAACCCCAAACCCAAAAGCCTAGACTTTGAACCTGAAGCCCAAGTCTAGCCTTGAGCTTTGATGTGACCCAAAATCGAAACCTTGAAATCGCAGTTGATAATCCTGAGCATTGCACGACGAGCCTAAAGCCAAAACCCTAGAAGCTAACGTATCAGTATTTGCGCCCTGCGTACTTCCTATGAGGCCGGTTTATTGATGCAGCCGGCTGCCTTCAAGCCAGTGTCCATCACTGAGGCAAGATCAAGTGTGCCACCACATCCAGCCACATGTAGGTGAGACGTATGTGCAGAGGTGAAGAAGTGCGCCATTGACAATGACAATGGCCCTCCGAGTTCAGAAGAACGGCAAAGCCTGAAACTTCACCCGCTTCGTATTCAGGCCTCTATCTTTCTTTTATTGTTGCATTTGTCCCATGTCGTCAACAACAAAAGCCAATGACTTTGTTGACCACAGGCTCGAAATAAAGCCGACTACCTGGCTCGGCAGCTCATACGAGCTGCTGGACTGTCAGGTTCGGACCAGAAACAGCCGCAAACGATTCTCTTGTCCCTGTTCGATGAGGACACGTGTATTTTGCTAAGCAGAATATGTTGTGCCATACAGGAATTTGTTTATTGCAGTCAGGAGACCATATCCACGATGTTTGTTGACACCATGGCCGGAGATCATCTCTACAATGCCATTGCGAAGCAGGCAGGGAAGTCTCTACCTATGAGTCATCATGGTCTGTTTTTGTCGTCACAGCAACTAGCGCGAAGGTGTCTCTCTGCAAGATGGTTGGGTATATCCCAGAGGCAGAAGACATTCCGTTTCCTCAGAATCTGAGAGTGGAGTGAATCCCGGCACAATAGCTGCTTAGGGCATGATGGCGTTCCTACGACAAAAGTGTTCCACCTGCTTGCTCCAGGTGTCAAGCTGAGCAATGCCCGGAGGCCTAAACCCTATGCCCTTAACCTCTCACAAGCGATACTTTGCTTTACCGTGGCTTAAAGCGAACACTCTCCCAGTTCCGCCAAAGCCATCAAATCTCAAGCTAACTGCCCCAACCTCCTCCTGTGTTGCTCCCACTGCCAATATGGACGCTTATGACGCTCGCTCGCAATACTTCTTGTATGCGTTTAGGGGTTTAACTTGCATGCAAGCAACACTTGCAACACTTGCGTAGTTAAGGCCAACCTCGCTGAGTACCAGCTCCACAGCCGCACCTACGCACCTTAGCCAGCAACATAACCCTACGCATTTGTTCCAATCAAGATTTGACTCAGCCAAGGTGGGCGTAAGCATTTGGTTCCATAGCAGTGATCGCGAAAGACTGTATCTTAACGCCTCGTTAAGATACGTCTGGCTGGAGGCGGGGAGTG
>CAJNIZ010008334.1:0-14804 GCA_905231905.1 Symbiodinium pilosum
AAACCCCTAACCCTAAACCCCGAACCCTAAACCAGTTGAAGTGGCCCGAGATATTTCGCGAGGAAGTCCATGGGGATTGCAGTAGAAAGGAGGCCTGGTAGGGATGTTGTTGCTTGGGTTTAAGGTTTAGGATTTAAGATTAGGGCTTCGGTTTTCAGATTTACGGTTTAAGGCTTAGGATTCAAGATTATGGTTAAGGGTTTCAGTTTTAGTGTTTTTCAGTGTTTAGAGTTTTCGGGCTTAGGGTTTTCACCTGCCAAATAGCCCAAAGCAGACTTTATGGCCCAAGTCAGGTAATTATGGACTTAGAGCACCTGGGTAAGGAGTTAAAGTTCAGAAGAGGAGGGGGTGCCTGGTCTAAAGGTCGGTGTTAAGGGTTTAGGGTTTTAGGGTTTAGGGGGTTCGGATTTAGGGGTTTAGGGTTTAGGGATTCAATCCTGAACCCTAAACCCTGGGTCGGGTTAGGGTTTAGGGTCTACCAGGATCCCTCCAACTACGCTTAGAAAAGGAGCTATGCAGGTCCTATATATGCAGGTACTTGGATTCTATAGAAGACGCTGGGGAAGTCTAGGTAGGGTCTAGGGTTAAGGTGTGGGACCCGGGGTTGGGTTTAGTTTTCATGGCTTTGGTTTCAACAGGTGGGGGCTCCAGCGTTGCAATGAGATTGCAAAAATTTAAAGGTTTTAGAGTTGGGGGGGTCACATGTTGTGTATGTAGTTTTCCTGACTTATGATGGTCATCCTACTTTGTTCAGAGACACTCCCAAAAGTCTAAACCCATTTCTGACTTCTCTACCTGCCATCCAAACCTCATACGCCCCGATGTAACCCAGTTCCGCAATCAGGTGAGCTTTCTTGGTATTCAAACGTTTCCGAAAACGACGCTCGCTCGTATATACCCCACATGGAATGCTCGTCTTGTAACGATCCCCAAAAAAGCAACCCTAAACACCCCCAACACAGCAAATGGTCAAATGAACGCTAAGACCCCCTAACCCACCCTCAACTAGGCTCTATAGGTACGTATCCTAATTGCGAGGCTTTGAGCTCTAAAGAAGGTACTTGGGGAATCCAAGCTGAAACCCTGAACCCTTATAACCCCCAACCCCAGAACGCGCCGGCCTCCGAACATTTTGTCCCACCCGGGAAGAGAACAGCGCGTGACATGATGTCAGCCTCAGCTTAGGGTTTATCATGGGTTCGCCTACTACCCCCCATAACTAAAGTTTTTTCGGGCTAATTTTAGGCCGGGGTAGTAAAAGGGGGGGGGTTGTACGGGAACGCATGAATTTAGGGTTTTCCCGGGCTTTGTCTGCAAGAGTATCAGGCACTGTCTTTGCAGAGTTGTACTTCTTGAAGTTTGGAACACCAGTGGCGAAGTCTGTAGAAGGGTACATTGCAGCACGCCTTCAAGGGAGAACCTTTTGGAACTGACCGTGGCTGGACGATGTGTTCTCCAAACCCGACCAGCGCGTAGCACCGCCTAGGGCAACGCTTGGAGGACCTCGTAACTGCAACCACAGAATATCTCCCTGGTGCTTTGGAGGGCATGGGGGAGTGGATTGTAGGGAATATAATTAGGGATTATATAGGGACTACTATAGGGCTCCATTCCCCCATTCTCTCCTAGGCACCAGGGAGCTGCAGCCATAAATCCTGAACCACAAGCGCATAGATGCCCCTAGTCTCAAGCCTACGCTCCAAGCCCTAGACTGTAAACCTTAACTCCAAGCGAACTCTCATGAGGGCATGAGGTAACTCCTGGATGTCTATCACCCGGAAGGTTCAAATACCTTTGCAGCGTATGAGTATCCCCAAAAGCCACATAGGAGCTTGTTTGGGACCCCAGGGTGCAGTACGGCAAGTGCCTGGATCGCTAGAGAAGGGAGCTTTGTAGGGGATCCTTCCACTCTGAAGGACTCATTCTGCACTAAGTATCTGAGCAGCCGGGATATAAGACAACAAGCCTGAAAGCAGCGTTCCCTTTCGGTAGTTGAGCCAAGCAAGGTGAACGTCTTCTCATGAAACACCATAAGCAAAAGGGAACATAATCTTACTCTCTTTTCAGAACTCTAATATCACAATTATTCTTATGAAGCACTACTCATCTGGCAGGAATCTGCCTTGTAAATCCAAAGTTCACCGCTAGCCGCTGGACTGCAGGTCTCACAGATGGCAGGCAAAACATCAATATACAGCCTCCCCACCTCCCCGAGACCCATGATAAGCGCAGGCCCAACATGTCTTACTTGTGCATTGCTTTGTTGCCAGTGCTCTCTCATGTCACTCATGCCGTAGGAATCTGCCAAAGGTCTAGAGGGTCCTGCCCTACATCTTCCCCATCCAGCCTCAACTTTAGCAACAAAGACTTCAGTATCCAAACCAAACTGGGAAGTTGGCCCGCAACGGCATGTCGGCCGAGCAGTTTGCAGCATCCAACAGGCAGTGGTAGCGGTTCTGGCCCGGCTGTGGGTCAACACAGTAGCTACAGTTAATTTCCCATATAACTTATGCAAGAAAATTTCAGTGGATACGGCTATATTCGAACATCAAACACAAACTACTGTACTGGAAAGCAGGAGGAGCAGACCAAAAAAAAAATTAGACATTGGGATTATCTTGATAGGGATAACTATTACCCTTATGGTTAATTCATGGACATGGGTTCCTACAATCTTGGGAAAGATCAAAGGCTAAATAAACCCTAAAGCCTCACCTAAATTAAGCTACCAAGGCAGCCCTTAGTCCAGCTTCCATGGTTTTTTGGTAAGCCTGATATTGACAATGGCTCGAAGAAGTTATGTATGTTACGAGGTCATGCGCTCCAGGGTGTAGAAGGGAGTAGGTTTTCATATGGTGGCCGGGAAAGTAGGCAGCTAGTTGGGAGCTAGGGTGGTAGTGGCACATCTACAGTTGTGCAATTAACAAGTATAGGGTTTAGGGTTTAGGGCCCTCTTTTATTGGCTGTCCAATCTTCCGCCGCTCTTATGCGTCAATTCCCAGTCTATCCAAGGAGTTAGGCCAGCACTTTGGAGATTAAGATGGCTTACTGGTTTGTTAGTAGGGAATAAGGGAATATAATCCTTACGAAGCCCCAATATAATCCCTATGCAACCCCTATGCAGTGAATTCCCTTATTCCCTACCAACCCTTAATGCTAACCCCTTAACCTGATTTAACCCGCATAACCCCGCTAAAAGAGATTCCCCTCTTCCCTACTAGCCCCCCGGGTAGGATGGGGTGTTCACGTATTCATGTTTACAGGAAGCCCCATGGTAACCACCTGGGCTCGGAGACCTGTGCGAAACAAGATGTTCATCCAGCCACCATATGCGCAATAGTCTAAAGGGGTTTAGAGTCCAAAGGGGTTATATACGAGATTATATGAAGCGGGATTATAATATGAGGTGGCGTCGAAAATACCTGTTTGTGGTAATTCATGGTGGAATTTACTTAGGATGCCACGTATCGGTCTTGCAGGTCTGGGAGGCATCGTTTTGGGGTAAACAATATTAATACTATTAATATCAACAATTTTAATATTACTACTATTATTACTATTAAGATTATTCATATTATTACATTTTTAGTACTATTATTACTTTTTAGGGTGCCCCGTATCGTTTTGCATTGGTTTTCACATCGCTCTACTCATTGAACAGCCTTACTGATCTACAAATGTTTGACCCCGGCTCATATGGGTTGTCTAGGGGGATACGAGAAGTTTAGATCACAGCTCATATATTCCATGTAAGTGCAGCCCGGGGTTTAACAAACAACGCTGGAGCATGTTGCTGGAGCCTTTGCTTGAACCTTGAATGGGAATACCATTGAGGTCGACTTTCTCGGGCACTGCAGAAATGTCTGGTGCCGGCGTATGCTAGGGGCATTGTATCAACCATATCACAAATCCTCCTAGAAAAATCCTCCGAGGAAGGCATTGAAGAAACGTACAGAGAGATGATGTTAGAAAAGTAAGCCTTACCTGGGACCTGCATGTCCTCCCTTTGGGGGCTCTGTCCTATGTTTGTATAGGACCAGCTGCTCTGCGAAAAGTCTTGCTACACGGGTCATTCTAAAAACTTAAGACCCCTTTTGCATAACAAACTATAGTGCGGCATGTAATCTCTACTATTTCTGGACTTTCGGTCTCGTAGTAGGATTTCATTAATAGACTTGCAGCCCCACTAGGACAATCTAAGCCCGAAACCTGCCACACCCACCGACCCACCTGCTCGGTCAGGTATCCCACCACAAGGAGGCCGTTGTTCACAAAATACTCCTGGTCACCGGAGCCTGAAATGGAAACTTCTGAAATGGCGTGATCCCGAGGGTTGAAGAGAGGTACAAGGGATTGTGTCGTACGAGTGTTGCCGATTTCATCTACTAGATAGTGCCATTTTTTACAAAGCCGCTTGCAACTTCCTGAGGATCCAAATGCCCGACTATTGGGGATCTAGGTGTAAAAAACCTGTCAGATCATAGTAGTTGAGACCGAAAGGCGCAGATTTTGGGTACTTGGACCCCTAGGTATAGGGTTTTGGGTTTGGGGTAGGGCGGGGCGAGTGGGGCGGAGCATGCATAGAGACATTCACGTTCAACATCGTTCAACCCTGCACGCCCCTTCTGAAGTCCTCAAATTTCTGGGAGGGTTTAGGGACCAGGAGGGGTTTGGGGTTTAGGGGGTAGGGTTTAGGGTCTAGGGGTTTGGGGTAGGGTTAACCCGAAGTCTATAATATGTGTTACCTACTTTGGGGCTATGTGACCCCCAAACTTGCATGCATCCCCGAAGGGTCTACGTACCCGATAATTGAATGCTTGGGATTTGGGTAGAAGGATTTGTAGTGCAGGTCTTGGGGGAAGTTTATGATTCTTGGGTTCTTGGACCCATACAAATTTGTTGCGTTGCAACAAACTGGTGATAAGTATGGAAAGAAGGCACAGATGCTGATAGCAGTCCCTTCTCATCTCAACTTCTAGTCACTAAGATCCGTTCCCCCCCCTTCCCTACGAACCAAACAACAAACACTAACTCTCAAACCTTGAAACTCTACATCATAGGGCAGTTTCCACGAATTTCCGTTGCTCAAATGGTAGTTTCCCCAAGCAGGGGGCCCTAATGTAGAAGCCCGAATGCTATCATCCTCATTATAGGGATCCCCAGAGAAACAGAAAAAGCAGCGCACATTTGGGGAAACAACCCCAAGCCCTAAACCCCCACAGTAAGGATACTCCCTGACCATGGTACCAGGCACCCAACACAGCAACAGATCGACATCGCCGCGGGTCACGTCGGTTGATGGCCAATCCTTAAGCAGTTTGGGGTTTCAGGTTTAATGCAAGGGCTTTGGATTTAGGTTTTAGTGTGCCGGGTCTGAGGACACTGGAGGAAGTCTAGGGGACAACTGTACTGTAGGTACTACAGCAGGTATTACATCTATCAGTCACCCTAAGGGAACGCTGCGGGCTCTCAATATTCCTGTGCGCAGTGGCTTCCTGTCGTCTTGGTACCCCCATCACACCAAATCTGGCAAGGGTCTAGACGGCCCAGATAGTAATGTGACCGTAACTACAAGCCTAAAACTTCAACCCTCTCCTCCGCAGATCCTTCTGAAGCGATACCCAGAAAGTCAAAGCCCTTTTCAAAATTATGGAATTACATGTACCCTATCTAGTTGAGGGCAAAGCCAGTTTCTAGTTGACTGTGGAATATTCTGGTATATTTCCGTATATTATCGTATATTATGGTATATTTTATATCACTGTATAATATGGATATTAGATATATTGTAATATATTATGGTATATTGTGGTATATCATAGTGAATCATATAGTATATTATATTATAGTCTGTTATGTAGTATATTGTAGTATATCATGATGTCACCGTGGAGCTTGAAGTGTCTGAGCGCACGTCCCAAGAAGGACACCAGCAGATCTTGAAGGTTCCGGCCATGGACTTAGTGCCACAAAGGCTAGATTTTAGGTGTAGGGTTTAGGGTGTTAGGGTTTAGGGTGGGTTTAGGGTGTTAGGGTTTAGAGGGTTTAGGGTTTAGGGTTTACGTCGACCCCCCCAGCTTGTAGTAGTGATAAGATAGGAATATCAGAGGACCCCAATATAGTCACCATTATGCCTGAAAGTTACTATAACCTGATTGGGAGGGGTCCACTCAAGCTAGCTTCTGGGGAGCCAAGCCAAACGCACCAGATGCTGCTCTCTCTCTCTCTCTCTCTCTCCATCTATCTATCTATCTATCTATCTCTCTCTCTCTCTCTCCCTCCCTCTGTGCTACCCGCGCATACTCGTACGCAGCCGTTATGCTAGGTACTAGAAAACTCTTTAACGTGCAAAGGAAGAGAACCTACGTAACAGGACCAACAGCTGGTGCAAGGTTGGAGGTGTTGGGCCCATGAGCTCTCGTGAAAGAGGCGGGTGGATATTGGGGATATAGGTACCCATTGGGGTAATATTAGGTTTATATTGGGGTTATGTGGGGATAATGGAAAATTAAATGGAAACTACCATTTAGCGTTCTGTCACAGAAATTCAGGATTGAGGGCTAGGGCCACTCACACCACAACTTCCGTGCTGAGCACCTAGTGTCATATGAGCGCTGAATTCATCAGAACAAAAAAGATACTGCTGCGGGTGCGACGGATGGAGTGCTCGTGGGGATATCTGGATTTTTTGGCACCGTTTATCCCCAAATAGGCAGCCTGTCTTGGTTGTTAAGCCCAATGAGATTACTCCTTATCATGCGATTGCCTCTCAAACAACACCATCTTCAGAAATCAGAACTTGTTCAGATGTTCAGGAAGCATGCATGTTGTTGGTCTGGCAAGGGTATCTGATGGGCTTGGACAAGGTTTGCAATGAATTTCGGTTTTTAGAAGAAAAAACGAACCAGATAAAAAGTGATCTCGAGCAACATACTGACTAACTACGTACAATATGTGGCTGTCCCACAAAAGACCAAGGAATGGAAAAAAAAAAAATACAGCAACCCCTGCTAGTATCTGAGGACACCCACGAAAAAGGACCCGTCCTGTAAATGCATTTCAGTTCGAATTCCTGAAATTTGTTAGATCCCTTTTTGGAAGCAAAGAATTGAATAACTTGGGGCATACAAGGGGGACCCTAATTCTGGGGAACCCCCAGTTAGGCCAACCCCACAACATTGAGCTGCGCGCCGCAACACCCATGTCAAAGGTCACCGTCGTCAGATAAGGAGACCCCAGGACAGCCTGGTATAGGATTTAGGGTTTAGTGCTTAGGGTTTAGGACTTAGGGTTTAGAGCTTAGGATTTCGGGTTTAGGATGTAGGGTTTAGGGTTTAGGATCTGAGCTTTTGGGTTTGGGGTTTAGACAGTTCAAAGGGTTACCTGGACCTCCCAAATGCCCGTCACAACGGCCCTTGACCTCGAAATAATGGGCACATAGGCGATTAGTATGGGTTTTGGGGAGGTCCAGGTAGAGTATGCATACCGGGAATTGCAAGGCGGAGATCTCATTTTGAAGCCTGAGTTTTGCCTCTCTAGGTATACCCAAACCGTTCTATGTAGTTCCTTTGTGAGTAGTATACTATAATCCCTTACCCAGAAACCATTAAGAAAACCCGAACAGGAACTACATTGGAGCCCTTGGGTAGGGTTTAGAGCTGATTTAGGGTTTAGGGGTTTAGGGTTTAGGGTTTAGGGCCTAAGCCCTAAAGCCTAAACCGCAGTTAGGGTTGAATGCAAGCCTTGCGTTCAGTTGACATGTCAGAGACGCTCGTCGAATGTGTCAACGACAGGGTTCTCTGCAATGTATCTAGCGCAAACAGTAAGAGAAAGCACAACCTCGTGTCTGCAGAGTTGGAGATCCAATTATAGCAGTTTCCATTCTATTTCCCATTATCCCAATTGAACCCCAATATAACCCTCATAATCATGAACCCTAGACCTTATATATCCTATAGTAAGCAAAAGCGCGATGGCAAATCAACAACGATCCCGAAGCTTCTGCCTCATGCAGAAAATAGCTTCCGAAACTGAACTCGCGGGCCACTTAAAAACTAGTCATTACGCCCCAAACCCTGAACCCTAAACCCCTATAAACCCCAAAAGGAAACAAAGCATGAGCCCTAAACCTGTTGTTAACCCTTTTTTTTGTTTAGGGCTTTACTCAAACGTCCAAGACTTCAAAACTTTCACGTCTAAACCCCAAAAGGCTGAGACCGAAAAGCTCAAACCCTGCACTCACGGTTTTAGGGTTTAGGGCTTTCCTGGACCCCCAGAAGTAGGTAGGAAAAAGTGTGGTCCAAAACCCTAAGAAATTAGCCGAAAGGGCCATCACTCTACCTACTTCTGGTGTCCAGGTACCCTACACCATCTAGAGCGCAACAACCATCTACTGGATTGGTGTATACTTTACATTACTGTATTGAGGAAACCGTACTATTTGCTATATATATATATATACCCATTATGGTAAATAAGTTCCCTCAAAGCAACGCAATCTAAGGCCCATACATCCACTGTCATACTTGGCATCGCGGAGCTCGGGTTCGCACCTCAAGCGGGCTGAACGATCATGATTGGATGATATAGAGGGTTTAAAAGTTTAGGGTCTAGAGGTTTTGAGTTTAGGGGTCTTAGGGGTTTAAGGTTTATAGGGTTTAGGGTGCAGGGCCATGATTGGATGATATAGAGGTTAGTCAGGTTAGATGATTCTAGGGGGCTTTGTTCGGGGTACATTGATGATAGTACTGCTCTAAGGGAACTTAGTCGGTACATAGCCAAGCTCCTACAGTCATCCTGTTTTATCCCTCATGGTCCAAAAAAACAGGAATGTACGTTCCTCACTTGCACATCCTGGTCATGATGCCTCAATTTTGACCATGGAAAGCCCAAAGGCTTGCATCTCAAGATTCCAATTTATGTTCAGGTTTGCGGTTTAGGGTTTTCAGGCTGCGGGTTGGAAATCAGGATTTAGGGCTTGGCTTTTGGGTTTATAGGCCAAAAGCCCATGGGAAAGATGAGGCATAGCCTATAAAGCCTAAAACCTCTACCTTCCCCCGAAGCTGCTACCGTTTTCACATTGAACGGTCTCTACACACAGAAGAAAAAACTCCCCATACGGGACCGTGGAGATTCTTTTGTTGGAATGCCGCTTTTCGCTACTATAAGGGCAGTTGCCTTTCACTTGACCTCTCCAGAATTAGAACCCCTCATGTTTGGCTCCCTCTCACTTCTTGAATTTAGAATCTCAAGTACTCCCGGCATGTTTCATCCGCCGTTCTCAGACAAGGAAGGTGCCTTTACTCTTGGGACGTCCATCACCCCAATCAATTCCTAAGCCCTAGTTCCTGCACCCGACGTTAACCCCTAAACTCTGCTGAAGCCCTTGCATTGCCTAACCCTAAGGCTCCACGCAAGTATTATCTACAAACTTTCGGGCCCCATGTAGGTATTATCAAAAGACTCAGAGCCCCGAGGTAAGGGACCCACCAAAAGCCCAGTTTTCATCCACAGGACCTGCCACATACCTGTCATGGAAGTATAGGGTTTAGGATTTAGGGTTTGGATAGTCAAAAGTGTTCAGATTCTGGGGTGTTACTGGTTTCTCCTTTTTCGAACAGCTTGATCTTCTTTCTTGGGTTGCAATCCGAAGGGTATTGTGCAATATCTAAATAGCTGTGCAACTATGACTCAATTAAGCATCGAGGGCTTGTTTCCATCCAGGCGAAAATCGTCCTCTCTTGCAGCAAAGCTTCTATTGTGGTTGAGTGCTTTGGGGCCTATACGCTTCCGGGCTCAGGTTTCAGGGTGTGCAGGTCAAGCGTTTCGAGTAAGCCATCGAGGAGGTTATTGCTGTGGAACTTTCAATTTGCTAGGACTCCATGTGGGTTTCATTTATAGACTTTAGGGCCCATATGTAGGTATCATGTATAAGCTGAGATTTGAGCCCCCGGGAATGAGACAACTAGAAAGAGCACACAACGAGGCAGCTTGCTAGGCCAGTCGTCTCTGTCGATACGCTTACTTGGGGGGTGTCCCAAAATTGAGGGTAGGGGTCCGTAGAATAATGTTTGCAAGATTTTGGGGGCCCTATGGATGCCCTGATTTGGGGCACCTACCACTTCACATTCTGCCAAAACCCTCTTGTGCTGGATTGTGCTGTCAAAGCCTGGAAGCCTCATCTAACTAGGGTTTACAGGGTTTAGAGATGTAGCGCTTGGCGGATGCGTTGTCAATCTCACTGGCTGCTGTGTTCCAGTGGAATCAGATATCTAACGCCCAGATTGCCCGGGGGTACGTAGCCTGCAAGCGGACTGGTTACAAGGAAGGAAGCAGAACAGTTCTAAGGAGATGCCACTAAGCTTGCGCAGTCTTGTTTTGTCTAGTGAGCCTTTGAGAACGAGAGTTCCAGCATTAAAGTATGGGGACATCCCAACTGCGCTATGTCAAGCCCTTGCCTACAAGATCCGGAGAGTCGAGGCTGCAAAACATTTAGTTTACCACTATTCTGACTATTCTCGTTATCTACCAGCACTTCAGTTTTGGGTTTAGGGCGGGGATATATAGGGCCCAATAATAGAGAATCAAATGGAGAAGTAAATGGACAATGAAATAGTGACTGGTTTTGTATTGGGAGTATACGGGTTGGGGGTATATGAGGATAACGGTAGAATAATGTAACTCCAGTAAAGGAAGCCAACTGATCATATTTGGGAGATCGTAGCGATTCAGACAAAAGCCACCAATAAATCTGCTGCGGCTATTATTGTTCCATGTGCCATTGTTCCATGTGCGAGCATTCAAGTTCAGGATAGTCCGACCAAGTAGGTTAGGTTCACTTAAAAGGAAAACCAAGCTTCACTACTTGGCAACCGTCCCTTTTACCATCCGAAACAAACTCCACACCCCAAACAATCATGTCCTCTGATGCTGCAACAAGCCATATACTCAACCAAGACCTCTACTACATTTACTATTACCCAAGTCTCAAATACCAAGTTTTTGGGTCCTTGGAACCTTAACGGCCTTCACCCGTTTATAATCTCATTTTCGCTATATACCCCATATGTACTCCTACATCTGCTGAGCCCTTGACCCTAATTGGGTACTTGGACCCTTGGCAAAAATGTGGCAGTTGGGCAACGTAGGATGAGGCAACCATGCGCCACCGCCAACCACCGTCTTGTTGTCTTGAATCCACACCTGCTGAGAGGGGCGATAAGAAGGGTCATTTTTGAGGGTTTAGGTTTAGAGTTTAGAGGTAAAGTTTAGGGTGCAGGGTTTAGTTAGACCAAGGGACAAGAAGGGAATAGTAGGCGTACATATAAACGTGTAGGGACAAGAAGGGAATAGTAGGCGTACATATAAACGTGTCGATAGAGAGTTTTGCTCACTTAGAAGGCTGACAGGGGTTTGAGCTGTAGGCGGGTGCAGGCAGTGAGGTTTTGGGCTTCAGCAACGTAGGCATCTTCGGGAGAAAAGCCTCCGCATGTTGTTTTAAGCTAGATATCCAAACCGTCCATGTAGCTATATCGTATATACTTGCCCCTAGTGTAGTTACATGGGAATTTTCTGGGACCTAAGTATATATTTATACCGTCCTACAGAAAAAGAAGACAGACACTCTGGAGGAGCCAGAGTTCAAAGGACAGTCGACGCCCACAAACCTGGCTGGCTTTTAAGGAACTTAAATTAAGTTAGGTTGCAGAAGCAAGCCCTGAACTTCGCCGGGTCATACTTAGCCATCAAGAAGATCCTATGATGACTACTGATCTCTCCCAACGTCATGACAAGTTTGTTGCGGCCTTCGTACTCTATCCTGGATGCTTGCTTTGAAGTGGACCCTAAAGCTCTTAACTAGGCTCGACGCTCGGTTCAAAGTCCAAACAACCCAATCAAAAGACTACTTAAACATTCTCGCTGTTCTCAAACTTCTCCAGACCTATCAAGGAATCAAACCGCATGGTACTTTCTACAATTAATGGGACTCCAATGTAGAACCAAAATGTGATAACAAAACAGGAACCCCCCGAAAAAAAGACCTACCTCCGATTTTGGAAAATCCCTACATGGCCGCCATCCCACGGTATGTCTGGTGCAGCGGCCGCCTGCCATGTCCCTGGATCCACACGATCTGGAGTCAAGGCCTGAGTTTGTGCTGTCTTTAGCTGAAGTCCTAGTGTTGTGCTTAACTATTCGGTTGAAGCTTGAAAATTTGAGAGATAAGACTTTGGTTACTCGTACTCTTGTTATTCTAGTAATATCCCTAGCAGCGGCAGGAGTAGTAGCGGGAGCAGTAACAGCAGCCGCAGCCGCAGAACCCCAACATCCCTCCAATTGAGCTGCTCAGATACTTGGAAGCTTCCCCTAAGGGTCCAAGTACCCAATAATCATATACTTACCCAAAACCTGTACTAGAAGTACTGTTACCCCAAAACCTGAGTACCTAATTATTGGGTACTTGGACCATTAGGGTTCAAGTTCCAAGCGGCAAAGTTCCCTGGAGCAAAGTAAGTCTGCACATTGTATTCTGGTAGGTTTAGGGTTTAGGGTGCTAGCACAGATTTGTTTCATTTTCATGCTCCAAAAAGGGTGGTCTTTAAGTGTTTTGGTCTTTATTGTAAGCCGCTAGGTAGGTAATTACCAAAGACGTGTGTTATCCAAAGTGAGGGTAACAGACTCTAGGCTAGTACCTGGTCGTACCTTGAGTGCTTCCTTGCCTATATAAAGTTGTGAATTCCCAACCTCAAAGCCTGGAACCCTAAACCCTCCTGACGAAACCCCTCTATAACCCGCTGTAGAAGCCCGGCTTCCATTTCAGTTTTGATTACATTTTCCATTCGGTTCCCAGTTCTTCGCGGTACTGAACCCTATACCCTAAATTTAGGCTACTGAACCCCAAGACCTGAACCCCAAATAAAGGCTATTGCACCCTAAGCCCTAAACCCTGGGACACGGAACCCCAAGCGATAAACCCGAAATGGGCTACCGAACCCCAAGCCCTAGATCCCACATGGGATAGACCCCAAGCCTTGATCAAAAACCCTAAAACTTGAACCCTAAACCCTATAAACCCTAGACCCTAGCCTAAACCCTAAATGAGCTATAGTCTAAACTCCTAGTATCCCCCTTAATAACCCCTATAGTCGTCCCCTATATAACCCCCATTTCAGGAGTTTAGACTATGGCTCAAGTACTGAACCCTAAGCCCTTGTCATTAGGGACGCCGGCAAGTGTACCATCAGCCCAGAGCCGGGGGGCCTCCTGGAATCAAGGTTTAGGGCTTATAGGATTTAGGGGTTTAGGGTTTCTAGGGTTTAGGGTTCAAGTTGTATAGGGTTTATAGGGTTTCTAGGATTTAGGGTTAAGGTGTATAGGGTTTATAGGACCTAGGGTTATTTAGGGTCGAGGGTTTATAGGATTTAGGGTTTAGGGTTTATAGGATTTAGGGTTTAGGATTTAAGGTTTGTAAGGTTTATAGGGTTTCCAGGGTTTAATGGGTCTGTAGGGTCCACAAGGTTGCAAGTTTAGGCTTTTACAAGTTTTTGAAGCTTCAGGGCTTATGTGGGGTTTGTAGGGTTTATGGATTGAGGGTTGAGGGTTTATAGGAATATGCAGGGTTTAGGTACTGGGGCGTATGGTTTAAGATTTTTACGGCACCAAAAAAAACTTCACTAAAGCCCCTGGGTAGGATCTACGTTTGGGGGCTGGAGAGTTTTGCTTAAGTAAATTGGACAGGGGTTTGCAACAGCTTGTGTTATAATTCTTTTAGAGATAAGAGCTTGATGATATTCCGAAGAACTCAATCTTCTGGGAGGGGCCAACCACTTTGGAAAAGGTTCGGTGCCGTCCGTACTGTACGCATCTACGGGCCACATGGCAAATTGCCGTTTCCAGTCATTTCCTGTCTATTTCATTGTCCATTGGCTTTTCACTGAGAAAACAACAGCTTCCGTTGCATCTGCCATTTCTTTTTCCATTACATGGTTCATCCGTTTTTTCATAGTCATTTCTATATCTCCCTAAGAAGTCACAGAGGAAAAAGTGTTTTCAAGGTCACCTGTACGGCAGCATGCCCTGGGGCTCAAAGGCCTAGGCTGCGTTCAGCCTTCAGGACCATGGTCTTACCGTAGGCCTTGGGACAGTATATATATATATATATGAAGGCAAACACAAGTCATCACAGAAAAGCAACACGAAAAATCCAACAATGTGGTGCTAAATGTGTCAAGCAGAAAGCTCTGATCCGAACTTAGATCCTCCAGAGTTGAAACTTCGATGAATAAGAATTCAAAACCATCAAGCCGCACCAACGATTCCGGCCAACACCCGGTGGTTGATCAGAGTTCCCTGTATCTTCCCACACAAGCCTATAAGCCAGCAATGGGAAAATGACGGTGCGCAAGACACAAACCGGATTTTGAAAGATGGCAATGTTGGCACTCCTATGGGATTGTTTCCTGTTCATCCTTGTACATTATCCCAGAGGGTCCATATATACAACTACTAGGGAATTAGACACCAACATACCATACTATAGAAGGAATTCTGGGTCCCAATGCCCTAATGGTTGTATATGTGGACCCTTTGCAAAGGGTATGTTTTTCCCCAACATTGGGCGTGTTTTTTGAGAGCTCACTCTAACAGGGAGTGTCCAGGTGAGTGGATTTGAAAACCTTGCTTAAAAATCCTTATCCCAAACGTACAGCGCTTGATTCCCCTGCGGCCGCCCCCTTCTAAACTCCTGCAGCATGAGCTACGGTTTGGTTTAGCTTCAATATTTGGGGTTCCATCGTCTTGCTGAC
>CAJNIZ010008335.1:0-31969 GCA_905231905.1 Symbiodinium pilosum
AGGGTTCTGTGTCTGTTGACTATTAAGCCCTATATAGTCCTTATGAGCTCCTTAAACCCTGGGCGGGGTACCTTTGGGGGGGTACCATTGTAATCCCTTACCAACCCGCCAGATGAATCAGGTGCCAGATCCGGTGCCGCAGAACAACTTGGCATTAAGGTTTCCGGTTTAGGGGTTGAGGGATTAACTGTTTGGGGTTTCGGGGATTCAGGGTTTAGGGATTTAGGGGTTGAGGGTTTTTAGGGTTTCGGGTTTTGGGGTTGAGGGATTAACTGTTTTGGGGATTTAGGGTTTAGGGGTGTGGGGATTTTAGGTTTAGGGATTCAGGGGTTGAGGGATTTAGGGGTTTAGTGGTTGAGGCTTCTAGGTGTCGAGGGATTTAGGGTTGAGGGGTTGAGGGATTTAGGGTTCAGGGATTTGGGGTTCAGGGTTCGCAGAACTCTGGTAGCCCCAGCCCCCCATAATGAGGACCTATCACAGTCATATGATTGTCGCAAGCTCGTCAATTTAAGGGTTGGGGGTAGCTGCAAGATCTTATCAAAGGCTAGTGGTCGACAACTCAGACTTCTGTCCTTAAACATGCCTGACAGGAGTCCCTCCATGTTGTATGCCTTGGGAACTGCCCCCACTCAGTAAGAGTCGGATAATATTTATAATATAGTCTTAATATAGTTATATACAGCCCTTAATATGGCCCCTAGTAGACTGTTACTGGGTGGGAGCAGTACCCAATGTATGCCATTTACCTACAAGGTGCCTTGTATTCCCCTCTGTAGAGATGCGATGTAAGTCTACGGTGCACGATACTGCAGAAAACAGGGATCACCAACACATCGCGCTGGCGCCTGCATAATTGCAATATCCTTCGCGCAAACCTCTGTCCCCACTACCTGCACGAAGCCCTACTGTGGAAGCCTTACTGATTACATCTAATTACCCAATTCATGGTCCCGCATGCCTAGTATAGATCCTAAAGCAAACCTCAAGATGATATTGGAAACCTAAACCCTAAACCCACAAACGCTTGGCCCCCTGTAGTGCACCCCACGAGGGTTTGCATGGATATGGTAAAAAGCATGTTAAACAAGACCTCAACATGATAGTTGCCTCTATAGTTCACCCAATGGACGCTTTGTTTGGCCTGCTCGGGAACCAAGGTCATGCGTCTGGCTTGCAGTTCAGGATGCCTTAGTTAGTCTAGAATTTAGGGCCCAGGGTCTAGGATTGTGGGTTTCTAGTCCCCCTTAAGTAGATAGAATTTGGGGTATATTGAGATCTTATTACACCATACCCAAATTCATATTCTATCTACTTGAGGGGGACTACAGGATTTAAGGCTTCGAAGTTGCAGCGCCCAGAGCCTTAGGTCCCCCACACCAAGAGGATTTATGGGGTCACCAATCCTGATCCTGGGATAGCATGGAGCTGTACGGAGCGCTGAGTTAGGCTTGTTTAGGGAAGTGTTCTTACATTTTTTACCATATGTTCGGCATGTTGTCGCCGAGTAATGACTGCTGGCACGAATCGCCCAAGACTAGCTATGGCTGCGATTGACATCCTGCTACTAAAGCCCCGTGACATCCTGACAATGCATACCACGTCATCCCTACAGCAGTCGCAACAGGCATGATGACCACAATAAGTCCTAGGAGTTGTAATTGCCCCTTGACCTCTTTGAGGACAGTTATGGTACGGGGGACTGACCCAACCCATTCCCAATGAATCATGAATAGTCTGTAAACCCTAAGACTAAGGAAGAGGACCCTGGTCTTCGAAGGGCGGATACTGGGGGAGAAGCTCGACGTCTTCAGCCGAACGGCGCTTTTTCTTTCCCACAAAATAACGTGGAAGCCCAACATAGGCCCTGAGACCCTAAACCTTAGTTTTTCAAAGATGGCGATATAGGTTTCCATATCAGTTTTGTGGAAGCCCTAGGGGACCCCATCTAGCGGGGTGCCATACCTTCGCAACCATGGCAGGTGCTCATGGAAGCCTGTCAGATGATTTGTTTTGGGGACTCTCTCTTCCCTGCATGCTCCCCGTATACCTCTAGGGTTCCGTGGGATCCCCAGGTCCTAAAAATCCTCAGTGGCATGCTGTACTATATCAGGAATATTTAATGCTTAGTGATTCAGAACCACCTGAGCGTTTCTCAGGAGACTACGCAGGAGCTGTGGAGGAAGCCCACCCATCACTTGCAGTAACGCCCCTTGTATCCCTAAGCACGGAATTGGCAACCTTCGAAACCTAAGTAATTAGGGCCCTACCTAAACCCCAAAAGTATGTAGAATAATAGCCTTTTGGGCTATATTTAGGTGTTTTGGGCAATTGTTTTACCTACTTTTAGGGCCCTAAACCCTAAACCATATTTTAGGGTTCGGGGTTTTGAGCAGGACGGGTCCATCACCTGTCCTGTAAGTACCTTTGTTTTGAAGCCCAAGATATCCCAAGAGGTTCACTTTGGCAAGCCCCTGGATTTAGAGTTTAGGGCTTAGGGTCTTGGGCATGGTTGCTGAGACCAATATACCTGGGTCCTTGTTACAATTCCTCTGCAAATGGGAGTTTCCCAAAATTATGGGTTCAATCCTGAGGGTCCCCTGAATAAATTTGGATTATAACATTCTGGGGTGTAGACCAGGGTACACCTTTTTTTTTGAAAACTGCCAAATCTACGCGCTAAACCCTCAACCCTAAACCCTCAACCCTAAACCCTAAACCCTAAACCGTACACAGAACTCCACGAGAGTTTCCTTGGAGGGTCAGAGTTTAGTACCTAGGGTCTTTCGGCAGAATGCCGTCCTCTTTGCGTGCCCAAAAAGGGTCCTAAACCGTGATCTGATTGTGAAGAGGCGTCATAACAAGAAAAACTAAGCCCAAAGTTGATGCCTTCATTAAAATGGGTTCTTAGCAGCTGAGGAACGACCTTCTGAGTGAGCTCTGCTTGCCGAGCCCTCCGCTGCCTGGACTCTTCAGGCTAAGGGCTTAGGGTTTAAACCCGCTTTAGGGTTTAGGAGGCCTGTAGTGTAGCCACGTCCCTCCTTGTACCCTTACATCAATCGGGGTACATGGTTCCTAAGAGTGGGTACTGTATTTAGGGTATATGGAGGGTAGATGACCGATGGTCTGGGTAGGTTTCAGGTTTAGGGCTTAAGGTCTTGGATTCAAGCTTTGAGGTTTTGAGCCTACGGTTTTCTCCAGAAGCACGGTAGCAGCAAAAGCAAACTGCGACAAGGAAGAACCCGAAGTGTGCTTTGGGTTGAGGGTGTAGGGTTTAGGAAGGATGAGACCATACAGTACCATACACCCACGCAATTAAAGATGGAACACTATTTAGCCTTCCTTTAGAAAGGCGCAGTGGCTTTAGTACGGCACCCTTTGGGCTAGGAGCTTTGGGACCCTAAACCCCGAGTCAAATCCCATAGATACCTTCACTGGGAGCTTGAGGGTAACTATAATAAGCCAAAGCCAAGGGGTACCTATATTAACCCAGTTGCAGCCATACTAAGGGCTTATACTAGGTTATAGCGACAGTCATACGCACTGTAAAACTTAGACCCAGTGGGTGGTAATTGAGCTGAAGCTGCAATCAAGCTCTGGCAAGTCCAGGGCCAAGGGTCTAGGGTTTCGGGTTTAGGGTTTAGGGTTTAGGGTCTCTGACAAATTATTCTCATGCAGCCCTAAACCTGTTATGGCTGTTTTCGTGCAACCCTAAACCCTCAGCCCTCCACCTTGTATGGTTGTCTTCATGCACCAAACCCTAAGCCCTAAGCCTTTATGGTTACTTTGATGCTGCAGGCATTGGGAGGAGAGCTTTAGCTTTGTTAGGTAAAAATGTGTTTTTACCTTTGGGCTTTGTGTCCTCAGGGTTTAGGGTTTAGGGTTTAGGGCTGATACACATACATATATATATACATATGTATGTATATATATATATATATGTGGTTCAGGGTTTAGGGGCTTATGGGGAGTAATGCTTGCGCCTAGGTATTGGAGCGTGCCTTCACGGTTTCTCACAACACTTGGTCAGACAAAAATATTTCCCTGTCTTAAGCTAAGCAACCGCAAGGGAGTAGATGCAGGGTATGGGAAGAGTCGCGTAGGGGCCATGTCTTCATCTGCTTGACACCTGAGATATGTGGCAGTTTCCTTAAATAGGGGGCTATCGCCCCCCAAAAACCTATAACCCCTTTACAAAAAGACCCCCAAAAGGTACCCCTAGTTTCAGGAAACCCTAAACCTAAAACTGCCTTAAACCCAGCATCTTAAGTCTTTGAACTGAAGGTCCAATGTCTCCTAGCCCTACACCTTTCAACTTAGAAGCTAAAGCCCAAAGCTCCGAGGGTTTAGGGTTTAGAAACACGAGTGCTATCTACCATCCTAGCTAACACGGGTGCTATCTACAATCCTAGCTATGGGGGACATAGGGTTATAATCCGGTTATAAACTTAAGTGAGTAGTGTTTTATTTGGGGATATTATGGTACCCAATATAGAGTAAGACTATATCCTCCTTTTGGGGTATAGTATTTTATATAAGGAATATTATCTTACTAGGTTCAACCACCATCAAGTGTTTTCCTACCTAGACCGTGACACTGAGGCTGCTGGTGCAGATGCAAGAGATTCTTCAGGTGCCTGGGTTGCAGCTTTTGAACTGTAGTCTAAATTCTTCAAAGGGGGCCACAAAGGGTATAATATAGGGGAGTATTACAGGAGTTAGTAAGGTCCACATTCAGGGGTATACTAGGAGTTTAGACTACGACTGATTTGAAGATGTATATGCCAGCCACACAGGAGTCGCTGGAATTGTGGCATGGGCTTAAGGCTGAGGGTTAAATTCAAGTCAGAACCTAAACGCTGAATCCAGCTTCGAGGGTTGAGGGAGCTCAGCGGAAAGCGTGCAAGTGTGGTAGTTTCCGAAATAGGGGGACCCCACCCCAGATAGATCTTAAAATGCTATACTGCTCATTTTTCGGGACTCCCCCACAAATTCAACTTAAACAAAAGACGGCTCCTAATTTTGGGAAAGCCCCATATGGGCATCACCTGTGGCTAGGCTACTTAGGTCGGAAGCCCTGCAGCCCTACTTGGAGAGTCAGCGGGTCTTAGTAAGTATTCTTATAACCTTGGCTTGGGATTTGGAGTTTAGGGTTTGGAGTTAAGGTGTGAGGTTCGGGGGACTTAGTAAGTATGCTTATAGCTTATATACCGTACTAGGTACCCCAGAAGTACCCTTTTCCTTTTGCGTATTTTTGTGTCTCCTCATTAGAACTGAACATCAGGAAAAGGTTACCCTTATCATTATAGAAGGGGTTACTGAGGAACCTAATTAGGCTGTAACCCAGATAGTACCTCCAGTTATCCCATGGTTAAAGATTAAAGTACTTGCTAAGTCCCCCTCACTCCCCAAGTAAACTCTTTTCTGAAGTGCCACGCGAGTTGGAAGGTGCAGCGTGCAGTTCGCTTGGCTTCGTTGCCAGATCCATGCCGGCTTGTGCAGTCTTCTGGCTCAGGTCGCCCTTGATGAAGGTTCAAACCTTGGGGTTTTAAGGGTTTAGGGTTTAGGGTTCGGGGCCTCTGGTCCCTTTTAAATGCGTGATGTGCTAAAAGTTGGTTAGTTCCGCGATGGAACTGCGGTGACCGGGCTTTATAAAACTGATTCTTCACGCCAAAATGGTGGTGCTGATTCCAGGTTTGCCTTATCATAGGGTTTAAAGGCCTTAGAATCTTTGCAGCAATCCCAGTTGTGGCTACGAAGCCCCTTCAGCCATTTTCCTATCCCTCCCACTTGGAGTTCAATTGTATTTGAAACCACCCAAAACTGGGATCTAGAACCCAATTAGTCATTTCACATATCCATATTCGTGGACTTAAGGGCTTCTTTTTGGATTTAGCTGGGCTATAAGAATAGTTGCAGTTCGGTCATAACTGCCCTGAACCTCCAAGTACCATTTCTTCGGAAGCGCTGTGCCCGCACCACCCCAATTCCTAAACCCCAAACCCTAGATCCTGAGCCCTAAGCCCTAGGTTTGCGGTTGTCGGCGCGCCCGGAGTTGGCAAAACGCGTCTCGCGGGCGCCTACGCCCAAAGTCAGGCCAAGCCCCCGGACACCATGCTGGAGAGCCTAGGCGCGCTTTAAGTAGGTTTAGGGATTTAGGGTGTAGGGCTTAGGGTTTAAGGTTGTGGTTTTAGAGAAGCAGGAGTTTCGTGTTTTGATCTACTGTGTGGCTTGCCGGGGTTTAGCTTTTGGAATGTTCAGGGGCAGGGGGCGTGGTGTTTTCAGGTTTATGGCTGAGTGAGCTGAGGCTGTTTAGTGTTTTCGGGTTCAGCCCTCAACCCTAAGACCCTAAACCCTCAACCCCCAAACCGTCAACCTTTGGACCCGAAACCCTTAACCTGAACCCTAACCCTTCAAACCCCCAAAGCCCTTTACCCTGAAGTAAAACCCAAACCCGGCTAGGGTAGAACTCCGGGTCCTGCCCCCACCCCGTAACAGCCTAGAATAGGGGTAATGTTAGGGGCTATATATAACCATAATATAAATACTATCAAGCTGTTGCTGGGTGGGGGCAGGACCCAAGGTAGAATCCTTTTGGGCTAAAGTGTGGGGATGGTTTGTGACGGCGTGGTTAGCATGTCGGATGCCACTCCAGACGGCTAGCCCAGTGGCTTCTCAACTGTCTCCCGATCTGTAGTAGGGTTTGTGGTTTAGGGTGTAGGTTTCAGGGTTTAGGACCTGAGGTCTAGCTGTAGGCTTTACGGCCTAGGGTTTCAGTTTCAGAGTTTTAAGGTTTAGGGTGTAGGTTTTAGGGTTTAGGTCGCCGATTCCTGTCAGTTTTGCCAGGATTCCCTTCGTCCGGGTCATGGCTGATGGCACACCCATGAGGCCCTATTAGGGTTATATTGGGGTGATATTGGGGTTGTATTAGGGCAATGTGGGGGATAATGGAAAATACAATGGAAACTACTATAATATTGGCATTGCGATTGCGGTTCCCTGCATTCAGAATCCTCAGGTGCTAAGACTAATAAGGTGTCTGAGGAAGGGTGGGGGAACCCTAAATGTGGAGAAGCATCTTAAAGGCGAGGGTCCCTTGCTGCAGGCTCTGAGGGGTGTCTGGGATGACATTCCCTCGCAGTATGAAAAGCAGCAAGCAACTTGTATTATGGCACCAAAAGGGTACCCCTAATTTTTGGAAGCCCTAAACCTTGGGTACTGCCCCCACTCAGTAGCAGTTGGCTAATATGTAAAATATGGTCATATATAGCCCTTAATAGGACCCCTAATGAAGACTGTTACTGGGTGGGGGCAGTACCCAACTTAAACCCTATATATCTATATCCCTATATACCCTTGTATAAACCGCTGTAACCCCCTTTAAAGGACTTGAAGGTGTTCAGCGGGACTATGGCGAGGCTGCGCTGTAGTTTTGGTGATGAAGTGTTGAGGTGTTATGCAGGTTGGTGAAGGGTTCAGGGTTAAGGGTTTAGGGTTCAGGGTTTAGGGTTCAGGATTTAGGGTTTAGGGTTCAGGGTTCAGGGTTTAGGGTTTAGGGTTCAGGGTTTAGGGTTTAGGGTTTAGGGCGGAGGCCGCACCATGCAATCAGCCCGCACCCTGCAATCAGCCCGCGGGCCCTTTGTTGTTTGCTAATTAAACTGGGTATAACGGGGTAGTTTCCATGAATATGAGGCCGCAATAGATTCCAAGATACTAGGATCCTTATGATTAGGACCCGCAAGACACCCAATTCCAGAAACCCTTTGTTAAAGGCGCGCTCAACCCTAACCCCTAAACCCTGAACGGAAAAGCGCATCCCCGTAGGGTACTTCTGCGGGACGCTTCTTGGCCGGCCCGTCTGCCTACGTCTTTGTTTCTGGGCTGCTTCCATGTGAAGTAGGGCTGTTAGTATGGTTTTGGGTGAGTATACATTGGGGTCCTAACTGGCCCTTAGGAACATTGGTGAGCGTACATATTTGGTGTAATTAAAATCTGGGAATCTATAAATCCTACCATATGTTTAGCTAGGTGACTAGTTGCTGCTTTTTTCAGGGAGCCTATTCATAGATTACTTGGGGCCTTTAAAGTAATCCCCTCGCCCCAAACCTCCCTATAGTTCCCAAGCTATTATAGTAGACCATACAGCGAATATTTGATGTTAGGGGGGTTCGGGCTTGTAATGTTAGGGGAGAAGAGATTGCCAGCCAGTCAGGGTTCCCAGTGGTTGGGGTCGGGCCTGGGTTTAGGGTCCACTGGGGGTAGGTTTGAAAATATTCTTACTTTTATTTCCCTGAATCCCTACATATTTCTGATAAACCCATAAAGAACTGATTTTTATAGGGCCCGCGGGCTGATTGCAGGGTTCGGCCTCCGCCCTAAACCCTAAACCCTGAACCCTAAACCCTAAACCCTGAACCCTAAACCCTGAATCCTAAACCCCCAAACCTACCCTAGTTTAGGGCTCAGAGTTTTTGGACCTTGGTGGCAGCTCCTCCTGGCTCCGCGCAAGCCCAGATGCAAAAAAGACTTGTAAGTCCTGGGTTGCTGTTAAGGAACTTAAATTAAGCGATTATCCCCCTATAATGGAGAATCAAATGGAAAAGAAAATGGAAAATGAAATGGAAACTGGTGGAATATAGGGATTTAAGGAACTTAAATTGAGTTACCATAATGGGTATATATAGTAAATAATAGGGCTTCCCCAATATAGTAACTTAATTTAAGTTCCTTGAGAGCAACCCAGAATCCTCAGGACCGAAAGCAGGGAGTCCGTTTGGGCGGTATAAGAGTGCGGGTGTTTTGGTAGTTTATGGTTCAGAAAGGTTTTTTTTTTTTTGTGGGGACATCCTCATACCCTGTGCCCATTTTTGTGGACTTCTGCCGATGTAGCTGTTCAAGCTGTTGCTTTTGGTTCAGTCGAAGTAAAATGGGGAAGATATGGGTATAACCCTGGACCAGACTGGTCCCTCCGCGTAATATTTAAGCCCCCCACACCTTAACATTGAATATTCTCATTGTGGTATACTATGCTAGTTTGGACATATGTGATCAGGGGGTGGTGATAGTTTTAATCTTCGGGCTTACCAACATGCACACAGAAGAATCCATGCCGACTGAGGTTCCTTATTGGGAAAGATGCGCTGCTGCTAGTTTCTGGGTTGCTGTTGAGGAACTTCATTTAAGTGATTATATTGGGGCTATAGGGGATATATATATATATCTATATATAGAGGGTTTAGGGTTAAGGGCTTCCGCTTAAGTTACTATACTGCGGTAACCATATTACTTACAATATATACCCATTAAGGTAACTTATTTTAAGTTCCTTAACAGCAACCCAGGTTTTCGATCTGACCAACCCGCTGTCTTTGCAGGCAGTCCCCAGGCAGCTGGGCTCACTGGGATTTTCCTCGGGTAGGTTCTGTAATTGAACCCTAACATCCTAGGGTCAAAATTCCCTAAAGGGATCTATATAGGGTGATTGTATAGGGACTACTATAGGGCTTATTAAGGGGGAGTTTAGACTATGGCTCACGTTGATCTCGGAGACTCAAACTCGTTTACTCATGAACGCCTACGCGCCGCCCATGACAGGGCTGGTAGCTTGCTTGGGTTACTTGTCAGCAGTAGTTGCAACCCAGCTGTATCCAAACTAATTAAGTTGCAGGCTTCAAGTTGTATCACATCTACAGTGGTCAACCAGGTTCCCGGTTGCACATGCGGTCTACTCCCTAAACAGGCTACAGTGTTCCCACATGCTGCCAGAACAATTCTTCAGAAGCGCCTCTATGATTAAGAATGTCTAGCCTGAAGCCCTGAATTTTGAACCTTACACCTCAAACCCTAAACCCCAGACCCCAAACCCCAAAATCTAAACTTCAAATCCCAACCTTTCCCAAATCATTCCCACTGAATCCCCCTCTGACCAGGTGGATTCAGAGCGATGCCGCGCAGGCCCTGCCAGCGAAGCTTCTGATCGGCAACAAGGCCGACATGCAGGCCCTCAAGCAATCAAGCAGGATGTTAAGCTTGGAGCTTACCTAGAAAGCCTGTTACCCATAATTATGCAACTTTCAACTAATTTCCTATTACTTTGGGTTAAAGTACCCCATTATGATGCGTAACTAGGCTTTCCAGGTAGCGTTTAGGGTTTAGGGTTCAGGGAGTTTAGGGTTGAGGGCTCATTACGTTTAGGCTTTGGGAGGTTCACTACTTAGAGCCTTGAGGGTGCCGGGGATGCCATTTGAACGGAGTATTGCAGACGGAAAGCGCCGCATTTCCCTGTTTAACTTCACCGACAGATGACTTCATACAGCTTGGAACCCTAAATCCAAAACACTAAACTCCAAACCAAAAACCCTGAAGCCCAAAACCCTAAACTAGCTAGTAGCCTGGAGCCTGGTGTCTCCCATCCAACCCCTGACCAGACCATGCAGGCTCAGCGCAAAGTTTCGCGTGCCGAAGCCGAGAATTACGCCATGGCGACTACTGGCAGCTATAAACCTGAAGGGTCTAAGGGTTTACTGGGTTGCTGTTATGGAACTTAATTTAAGGTACCAGATTGCGGCAACCATATTCATTACTGTATATGCCCATTATGGTAACTTAGTTTAAGTTCCTTAACAGCAATCCAGTTTAGGGGTTTAAGGTTTAGACTTTCTCCGGGGTCTAAAGTTCGGGGAGGCTTGGACCAGTCGTATTGATCGTTGGATTACTCTCCTATCGCTTTAGGCACGCTTTCGAATTTCTATTGTAGTACAACCCCAAGGAACTCTGAAACAAATTTCTTAATTGTAGGCCTACCCTGAACCCTAAACCCTAGGCCGGATGAAAGGGATGACAGTACTGGGCTTTGGAGTATGGCTCATCCAGGGATGTTGAGGAGGCCTCAAGAAGCAGCCTCGCCTTCGAAGCCTAAACCGGTTTAGGGTTTGGGGCTTAGGGTTCAGGGTTTAGGATTTAGGCTAGACCCAAATCCTCAAGCCTCAGCCTTAAATTAAAGCCTATACACTTTACCTATCCATCTTGCCGGCCCTATTCCTAAGCTTCCGGCTCTTGCTGTGCGACTCGTATATACCAGAAGCTTTGAGAATCCTCTAGCGGTTTAGACCCTCAAGCGGATGAGGTTGTGGCTTTGTTTGGCAACTCATGGTCTCATTAACATGGCTTTGTACACAATGCTGCCTCAAAAGGGACCCCCAATTTCTGAAAGCGGCTATATTAAGGGATTACAATAGTACCTTTTCAGGGTTTAAGCCCCATTTCTGAAAGCAGCTATATTAAGGGATTAGAAAAGTACCCTCCCCAGGGATTAAGGAGCTAATAAGAACTGGGGGTACCGTTGTAGTCCCTTATCTGTTCATGATCGAGGAATGGTTTGGCTTACTTCGAAACCTCTGCCGAAGATGGAACTGGTGTCGATGCAGTCACTTGGCCATTTTAACAGACTTGAGTTGCACACATCTCGCAGTACATGATGAACATGATGAGCCCGTGCCCTCTCCAAAATGAGATAGACATGTTCTTGATACGAAGCTATAGAGTTCCAGGCGAGATTTTTGAGGGGGGCACGCTTCAGTTGGACTCCAAAAATGAAAGCCGCTGTGAAGTCGTAAATCCTTTGCTCTGCAGCCCTCAATGTCAATGTGCCTGTTCTGGACACAAAACACAGCAGAGCCTCGCAAGTTGTGGTGGCACAAAAACGAACGTAAGACTGTCATAAGGTAAAGGCTTTAGAGGCTCCGTGTGGCTCATGTAGGCCATGTGATTCACTGGCACCTACATACACCGGCAAACCCTCAATCCATTTCAGCTTGGTTGCCAACCTAATCTTTGGTAGTCCTGAAGTTCACTGAAGCGCTAAGCCTGAAATCATTCTAAACTCTTCCCCGGCGCCCTCTGAAGCTTTATAGGCCTTTTTGAGCACCCGGCGAGCAAAAAAGTAACTGTAATCCGTGTAGTCCTTATAATGACCCAGCATACACCCCAAAAAGTTTACATGTTCTGACTTGTGCATGAAAGATTTGGGTCTCATGGGCTCCTCAACCCTATGATAAGCCTTGTACTACACACCCTACATGGTAGTTTCCAAAAATGGGGGGACCCCAATATAGACCACAATATACTAGTGTCTTTATTATGGGGTCCTCCCAAATGGAACCCCTAATTTTGGGAAATCTCTAAATTGCCTAAATGCTGAACCCAAAGCACCTCGCACCGGTCCCAGGCCATGGACTACGCAATTTTCCATGCTCCTTGATTGCTGTTGGCAGCTATGCTTTACATACCGAGTTTTAGTAGGGAATATGGGAATGTGTTATATGAGCTATAGCCTAAACTCCCTCAAATGGGGGTTATATAGGGGAGTATCTAGGGGACTACTATAGGGGTTATTAAGGTGTATACTAGGAGTTTAGACTATAGCTCATATGAGGATTTTATTCCCGTATGCCATATTCAATTATAATTAACCACTGGTAAGTTCATCTTTCGGCTTAGAGGTTGGGATTCTTGCCCGAGCGAGGATGATATATGATTTTGGGATTATAGGGAATTAGAAAAGGGATTACATAGGATTTAGGGATTATAGGGAATTATATAGGGATTACATAGGATTTAGGGATTATAGGGAATTATATAGGGATTACATAGGATTTAGGGATTATAGGGAATTATATAGGGATTATATAGGGATAATGGAAAAGGGAATGGAAACTACTAGACCAACTACTATATAATAGGGTTATATACATTCCCGCCCCTGACTCTGAAAGCCAAACCTCGAACAGCCATACTAAGGCTTTCAGGATTGCACCCCGCAGCCTGTACCCCTCAAGGCTTCTGCTACTGTACCCCCCAAATAGCCCTTATGTATGAACCCATATAGTTTCTAGGATCCCCTGCAGAGATCCCAAACTAAACCCTAAAGACTATAGACTTGGGCAAGGCAACGATGGGAGCTTGTCCAGGGCTTAGGGTTTAGGGTTCTGCTTAGGGCCCCAAACCCTAAATCGAAACCTTAAACCCCAGACCCTAAACCCTAAATCCCAAAATCTGAACCCTAGATCCCAATCTCTAAACCCTAAACTAGGGTTCTGGGCTGGCTTAGCCTTGATTCCTTGAAGGCCTCTCCATCGATAGGGCCGTGGTTGAACCTTCCCCCCATTAACATCCACCTATATAGGAGGCGAGAGACGAACATGTTCTTCGTGAGTCGCATAGTATTTCGATGTTTGTGAATCATGCTCTAGGGAGCTTGTTTACGGCTATACTGTACATTGGGTCATTCACCCTTACAGTAGCATGAGCCACAGTGGGCAATCGGGCGGTTTTTATAAGACCCCTTTAAAGAGATACGGTAATTTCCCACAATACGGGGACCCCAATATAGAACCCACAACACTATTACAGGGGCCCCTAAAATGGTACCCCTAATTTTAGGAAACCCCCATACTGTAAGGGAGAAGGACCCAAACTGCATAGGCACAGATCCAATAGACCCTGAAGCAGAATTCTGGCTCGTGAACCATGGCCCTAAACTCCGAGCGCTCATAGTCCCCCTTAAGCAGATAGAATATTGGGTATATGGGGATCTTATTATAGTATACCCAAAGCCATATTCTATCTACTTAAGGGGAACTACAACCATAAACTCTACACCCTAAATCCTAAATCCTACGCACTAAGCCCTAAACCCTCAACCCTCGAAACCCGCGTGGCTAGCAGGCTCTAACCCTCAACCCTATATATAACCCCATTACAGTAGCTTCCATGTTCTGTTCCATTATCCCTATATAACCCCTAAACCCTAAAGCCTAAACCCTACATAGTAGTTTCCATTTTCTTTTCCATTACCCCCACATAACTCCAGTATATGCCCTTTTATTACATAGTAGTTTCCATTTTCTTTTCCATTATCCCCACATACCCCCCTAAATTATTATTACAAGTATTATCGGTATTGGTATTGTTATCGTTATTAAACCCTAAAACCCAAACCCCAAACCCTATTATGCCCAAGGCTCTTTCAAAGCTGAAGAGCCTCCCATCGGACCTGACTCCCCCTGCGGAGTCCGCTGATGAGTTCCCCAGTGGCTTGGTCTTCCCTGACCCATCGGGGTTGAAGGTTTTGGGGTTTATGGTTTATGGTTTAGGGCTTCGGGCTTCGGGTTTAGGGTCTAGGGTGCAGGGTCTAGGGCAAGAGTCCCTAAAGGTTTACGTAGGCACTTCAGGCAGTTCAGGCCGTTTAGGGCTTAGGATTCAGGCTTTTCTGGTTTGGAGTCACAGTTTCAATATTATCCAGGCCTAGGGTTTTCACTCTGACCAGCAAATCAGCTGAGATTCGGGTTAGGGTTTAGGATTTAGGGTTTCCAGCAAAGAGCCGGCCGTCTATCCTTGTGGCTTCCCATGTTCCCATTTTAAGATTAAAGTTTGCAGTTCTACCAGTCACGTACGGAGTATGACTGAACAGAGCTTCCACACTTTGCGCAGTGTGGCCCCGAAACCCAAGACCCTACTCACAGCCTTTTTGTAGGGTTTTCACCTGTCAACTAAGGATGCCATGTACAGTGATGCCTTTGAGCACCAAATTTCAAGGCCCACGTCTGCCCTCCGTTGAGGGGTTTAAGGCGTGGCTAAGGCTGCTAAGGTGTAGAGGTCGTGGGTTCTGGGCTTTGCAGTTACAAGTCTTACCTGGAGGATCAGGCACTTCATACCCGTATCATATTGGGACGAAGAGCTTTGCTCACACCTTCACTTGGGCTGTTCATTCGGGGGAGGTTGTAGCTTAGAACCCTAAACCCTAAACTCCAGGGCTGCGCATCAGTGTCCCTTTTGACTTTTGACCAGCCAAGTTCTTGGAGGGTCATGGGGGACTTGGAAAGTAAACTTAGAACTAATCACTTAGGAACCCCTGAACACCTACAGTAACCCCAGTTACACGCATTATCAACCTCCCTACCAAGTCCCTATGACCCCGCAAGCTAACTTTCAGGTAAATGGGGGCGGTTCCCTTGGACAGGGTGGCAGGGGGACCCCAATCTAGACCCCCCAAATACTATATTCTTTATCATGCGGACTGCCAAAAAAGATATCCACATTTTTTGGAAACCCCCATGCAAATGAAGTCTTAGATCCTCCAAGTAGACGCCAGGTGCCTTGTCGCTTTTGAGTGCATGTGAAGAGTCAGCTCCTTTGAAGAGGCGTAAAAAGAACGTGTCCGGCTCAAACATGGGAGGTTTTCAAGGAAAGGTGGGGTTCAGGGTTTCGGGTTTAGGGTTTAAGGTGTGGTATGATTGTATATAGGGACTATAAGGGCTGAGGGCTCTACAGGCTAAATCGGGCCACTGCATGTCCCCGTCCTGTCCTTGGGTTTGACTTGAGGGTATATCTCAGAGGAGAGCAAAATTTCAGAAACGCGGTGTGACAAGAAGGCATGGGACCCCGGGCGCGGGGTTATAAATACACCCTGTTCTGTTACAGTAGCTTCCATTTTCTTTTCCATTATCCCAATATAACCCTAATATATCCCCAATATGACCCTAATGTGTTTAGGGTTTAGGGCTTAGGGAGCTGGAGTTCAGAATGAAAACCTTTGAAAGGCCGAAGGGCTTCCAGGGGCTCTGCATGTTCTAGTGGGCTTATATACTTTGCTTGAAGATTGAGCATACATTTTTCGGCATCCATCCAGCCCTACCTGAGGCAACTTCCCACACATGGGTTGAAGAAACCAACCACGTGAGGAGGATGTTCAGCTTGGCTAGCATCATCTCTCCAGCCAAGCTGAACATAGGGTTTAGGGTTTAGGGTTTAGGGGTGGAAGGGCCAGACTCGACCAGTGCACCCTTTGTTTCTGACAGCTTATGTGTTTGTAAGCCGCACTCCTTGTTGATGGTGCCTAGTTCTGGGTGTGTGTTTCTGCTGCTTTGGGTCCTGTGGAAGTTTATCCAGAGCGCTGTCCAAATGTCGAACACGGCCTAGAAGCATTCAGTGCGGGCATGTCACGTTAGCTGGCATCATACAAACGGCCATATTCAACAACCATTTCTGTACCCATGCTGAGCTAAACGGAGCACGGCGTCTTCTCAGCTTCGCATGTGCAAATGCAAGTTCAGACCACATAGGGAAAGTCTATGGCCAGGGCCTCACCGGCAACTTGAACCTTTTGTGATAGCATGCTTCCCATTGGCCAATTCGCCGTGCTGTGAACATTGCTCGTCACTTGCTGTTGCAGCCATGGCTCCTTTTCGTGTGCGGATTTTGCAGCTATCTGGCGCACTCCTGGGTGAATCGGAGCTTGCAGAAACGGCAAGGATTGCCGATGTGCTTGCTACTATTCAGCATAACGGCGTCGATCCAGTGCAGAAACTTGGTTGTTATCACCTCCCCATAACAGTGCATTGCTGAGTCTCTGCTAGCTACCCATCTCCTTTCAAAAGCCTCAGGGACGAAACTTGAAACCCCAAGAAACCCTGAGAAAACAGACGTTGGCCTGGCAAATCCTTGCAAAGGAAAAGGACGCTGGTGCTGGAAGGTCGAGCTTTGGATGAAGACGAGCTTCTACGAGATTTGATTGCCGCAGATTCGCCTGTCCCAGTGGCTCTACTTGTATGGTTGTTTCCCAAAATAGGGGGACCCCAATATAGACCCCAATATTATAACCCACACTTGTATTGCGTCTGAGCACGGTTATCGCCCCTCTGGTCATTCGTGTTGTTTCCTCTACCGCCGTTTTACTGCTCTCGCTACGCTTGGCACGTTGTTTTTTTCATGTTTCTTGGTATAGGTAGATTTGTGCCGGGGCATCTGCAAACTGCGTGCCCTGTGTTGGAACCTTTCAGTGTTCTATGCCTCTATATATATATATCAAATTATATATATATGTATGCATGGCAGGGCTACTTTGAGATGCTCGATTCCTCACAGTCAGCTTGTAATATTGGCGGCTTCCTGATCGTTTGGGTGCATGTGGACACCCAGGTGGAGATGCATGAGGTTTTGCAACAGCGGCGTTTTTTGGAATGATCCATGGCAATGTTTTCCAGCTTTCAATGTTGAGGGCATGGTGCCAGCTTCACTTATATAGGCCTATGATAACGGAGCTTCCTAAGCACCCAGGCGTTTGGATCCCTTTTATAGTATAATGCCTAGTGCAGCAGACAAGTGCATTCATCAAGGGTCTGCCTCTAGAATTCCCCACACTCCCTAAGCTTACTGGCCCTTTAACAGGGGACTTTAGGGGGTTCCTTGCTGGCTTGGGAGGGTAACCCTACCTGAACCATACCAATCCAAAATCCTAAGTCCTACATACTGTATCCAGCCTGCACCCTGCAAAGCCCCATAAACCCTATGAGCCTTCATCTTCTAGTATCAACCTCAAGACCTAAACCCTATAAACCCTCAACCCTACCTATAAGCCTTTAACCCTATGAGCTCCGACTTCTAGATCCTAAGCTGATAAAACCAAAAATCTGAACCCAATAGCTGCCTTGCATTCAAAATCCTCTAAAGCCTACCCGTAACCCGGAGCACCTACAGTTTCATGGGTTATACCGACCATCTCAGGGGTCATTACTACTAAGCTGTAGGTAATTGGGACTTTAGGTCTGTCCCCCAGAGCCAGGCTTGGAGCGCATCGCTTTGTCGATGGAGCCCTGTAGATTACTTCATCTTGGTTTCTGCGGCACCTCGAGCTAGATATTATAGTCCCCCTTGAGTAGATAGAATATGGCTTTGGGTAGATTATGATAAGATCCCCATATACCCCAGATTCTATCTACTTCAGGGGGACTATAAGTTTAGGGTTTACGATTTAAGGTTTAGGGGTGTGTAGGCCTAGACCCTCCATCTGCCATCTATGAAGCCTAAAAACCCACTATTGGGGACCAAAAGCCCCACTTCAGGGTAGAGCTTGTGTTATAAGGGTTATGGGCTTGAAGGGCTTAGGGCCGGTAAGATTCACGAAGTTTCCTCAGGGTTTATAGGATTAGGGCTTAGCGCCTTGGGGTTTAGGGCTTAAGAGCGTTGAAACAATTTTGCATTATTCAAAGGATTTGTGGGGTTCACCGGATTTTCAGGGCTCAAGGTTTGTTAGGGTTGGGGTTTCCGGCGTCGTATGTAACAGATAGACTTCTCATTGCGCTCGGTTTGTCCGTGATTTCCTTGAAATAAGTTTGTCGGGGTTGGAAATCTTGGTTTTTGCTGCAGTCATTTTTTTTCTGTCGTTTTTCAGTTTCCAAGTTAATGCACCTTTTTGGGGTTCAGCAATTGAGGAGTGAGCGTATATTTTCAACCCTGAAGCTTCAGCCCAAAATCTGAAACATTGAACCCTAAAACAGCCTACTATAGCACCCTAAATGATAACCAAGATTGTGGTCCTAGGCTCCTTTAGACAGGTAGTGTATACATATCATATGTATATATATATATATATCTATATGTGGTAGTTTCCCTAAATAAGGGGACCCCATATAGACCCGCAAATACTAGAATCCTTATCATGGGGACCCCCCAAAATGGTACCTAGGAAACCCCCACACAGGGTGCCTCCAAACGACCTCAAACTGACATTGGTGCGTAGGCCCCTGCATTACATAAATCTCCAAAAGCCCCGATAGAATCCCAAGTTTCCATATTATTTGTTAGTTTCTTTCCCTCTGCATCTCCACTTTTGCTGCAGTATCCCTAGACATCCCTTTACAATTCATATACCCTGTGCCTAAAGACCTGCACTCACATTGAGACAGCAAGGCCGCCGTGGCGTTGGAAAAACGAGCCTGGGTTGATGTGAGCTATAGTCTAAACTCCTTTTTAGGGTTTAGGGTTTAGGGGGTTACATAGGAGATTATATAGGGGACTACTATAGGGCTTATTAAGGGGCATACTAGGAGTTTAGGCTATAGCTGATGTGCGCCCTCATTGGAGGTTCATTCAGGGTTTGAGGGCTCGGGGTATTATAACTCCAAGGAAAAAGAGATTCTGCAGGGTTGTATTGTACTTTATACATATAATATGGGGCTTATATATATATATATACACGCAGGGTTTAGGGCAATCATAGCCCGGCCTTCGTGGGGTTTCCTTAGCGACTTGTTCCCTTAAGTAGATAGAACATGGCTTAGGGTATGGTAAATAAGATCTCCATAAGACTGCATATTCTATCTACTTAGGGGGACTATACCCCTAAACTCTAAGCCCTATATTCCATCTACTTAGGGGGGACTATAGTCTGGACAAATTGTACCCCTTGGACTGTAAAGGGGAAAAGCGTAGAGAGTCCCACATGGCCAAGTGCTAAGCCCAGAGCTCTGGGCCTTCGAATGTTTCGGATGTAGGGTTTAGGGTTTAGGGCTAAGGGAAAATTGGCTAAGGAGCCTCGTCTCCAGATACACTGGCAACTATGATAGCGAAGTCATCCTCGCAGCCGAGCGAACACGATTGGACTTCCAAGTCACGCGAGCAACTCCTGAGAATATTTAGGGCATACCCAGGGGCTCCCATGTAGCTCCTTTTTCAGTTCGTTATGGTGGCTTAACGCAGGATTATGCTACACATTACGTACTACGCCACTCGACAAGGAATCACATGGCAGCCTAGTGTAGAGTTCAGGAATCGGGTCGTTGTTTGACATCTCCTGTCTTAATGGTGACGCCAGAACCCATCAAGGAACCTTGAACAAGTTCAATGAGTTCAATCGTACCCCCACGAGACTAGCCACCTGTTAAAACTGCCGGAGCTTTTCTTGATAAGAGTTGCGCCGTCCCACTGTGTGTTTGTTGTAGGTTTGCCTGTGTGGAGTTGGATGTATCTAATTGTACATATACATACATATATATATATATGCATGTAGGTTGAAGGATTTGAAAATAGGTGCGTGGCACAAGGTGGTAACCATGTGCCCTCATTCCTCCTTTGTTACCTTTTACCGCACCAAAGGGTCCAAGGTCGCAATCATCATATACTTCCTTCCAGACCTGTACCACAATTCCTGGCGCCAAGGTTCCAAGTACCCAATGTTAGGATTTAGGGTTTAGGGGTTCCGGTTTTAGAGTTTACGTAGGGTTTGGGGTACATGAACCTATAGGTTTAAATTTGTTTCTGTACGTCATTCTACTGGGTTGCTGTTAAGGAACTTAAATTAAGTTACCATAATGGGTATATGTAGTAAACAATAGGGTTTCCCCAATATAGTAACTTAAATTAAGTTCCTTAACAGCAACCCATTCAAAGCATCCGGGGCTGAAATTCTAAGGTACTGGCGGATGGCATGGCCGTCAAGCTCATCCTGTGGCACGGTTGCTTTTGGCTCAAGTGCAGGGCCTGTTCTCCAAGGTTTAGGGTTTAGGGNNAAGGTTCCTGAAAATACTTTTTAATTTCTGTTACCAACAATCCTAATATTTAGCTGAAAGTTTTAATTTCTACTGAGGTTCCAGATCCCTTAGAGTGTTCGGGGGACTACGTACTGGGAATACGACGGATTTGTTTGGCCTATTCGGGGGCTGGCATGGGGATATGTATGTAGCATGAAAAATATCGTGCATGGTTAGTACCCGCCTCTTTAATTATCCTAATATTTGTCTAGTTAGTAGATTTTTTCCCTATGTGATAGCATGATCACAGATCCCAAGCTTCTAGCCCACAGCCAGGAATGGTACCTGCCTGGTTCCTACTGTAAACCCTGAACCCCAAACCCCCAACCCCAAACCCTAAACCCTGAACCCTAAACCCTAAACCCTAAACCCAAGTGAGCAAGCACGAAATCCTCGGCTCGATTGTAAGCAAAAAACTGCCACCATGCTTCTAGCCAACTATAGGCAAAGGGACTTCCATGGGAAACCCAAGGCAGGGAACGCCAAGAAGATGAATGGAATATAATAGGAATGTACCAGCCCTATACCCCAAACCCTTATGCCCTAAACCCTAAGCCCGATCATTTTCTTGGGGTTCCTTTTGGGGGACCCATGAAGGTTCCTTTGTAGGGTTCCCATGAAAGTCCCTTTCAAAAGGGACGAAGCTCGAGGTGGGATCGCAGTCATCACCTGAGTTACGAACGTTCGCAGCTTGCTGCCGCTTGGTTTCAACTTAGGGTTTAGAGGAATAGGGTTTAGGGGTTCAGGGAAATAGGATTTAGGGTTTGGGGTTTAGGGGAATAGGGTTCAAGGTTCAGTTGCATGGTTTAGCTTTAGGATTTAGGCCTTAGGGTAGAGGGTTTAGAGCCTGCCCACAGTTTGATTTTAGGGCTTAGGGTTTACGGTTTTGAGTTGAGCGCTTGTACATTCCAGAAAGCAGTGGTTTTTGGCGTGCTTTAGATAGAGTTCTCTGACCAACTCAAATCCTAAACCTTAAACCCCAAAATCCTTCACCCCCAGCCCCCAACCCCAAACCCTAGACTCCCTAGACATCCCTAAGCCCCAAGCCCTACACCCTAAACCCTAAAAACACATCACCCAGATTGACGGGGCTCCAATGTTCTGAGAAAGGCACTAGTCTTTACAGTGGCTTTCTAGGCTGCCATGCGGGTAGTTCCCAAAATTAGGGTCCCATCTTCTGGCCAGTTTTGGAACCCCGAGATATAAGGTGCCGCAATGGAATCTATAACGAAAAGGGGAACATAATTTTGAGAATAACCAATGTTGTTAGGGGAATGGTACGTAGTCTGCGACTTTACGAAGACGTCGATAGAGGGTCCTACTCTTGTACTGGGCCAGGTAGATTTCGCTGAAGAGCTTCAGCAAGCAGATGCTGTACCGTAACGTCTCAGTTTTTCCCCCGCGCTAGAATTTCATCCCGGTGCGGCATGTGATGTCTTCCCTTCTGAGTCAGGTCAAACCCGAGCTCAATGGAATACCGCTTAATCTTTCAGGGTTTAGGGTTTAGGGTGTAGGTTGCTAGCGTGAGTTTGTCCGATATGGTTCTCGCGGTAATTCCACCGCTGAAAGAGTGCTTCCATAGTGCAACAGCAACCCAAGGCGCACAGTTTACTGTAGGTTGAATCCGGCCTTTTTTTTATAGCTGGGAATGAAAGAATGGAAAAGACAATGGAAACTACAAAAGGGCCGCAAAAGGAACTACTACTGCTACTACTACTACTACTACTACCACTACTACTACTACTACTACTACTGCTACCACTACTGCTACTACTACTACTACTACTACTACTACGACGGTCCATCCCTTCATTCCTAGCTAACCAAAGGCCAGCAATTAATTAGCGCAAGAGAACTAAACAGCGTTTCCAATAAATAGAGGAACCCCAACGTTTGGACCCCAAAATGCTATAATCCTTGTCAGGGGGATCCCCAAAAAGGGTACCCTTCACTTTGGGAAGCCCCCAGGAAACAAGGTCTCATCTTGGGTCATTCTCCCTCCCAGTAACTGTCCTTACAGGGGCCTTATTAAAAGGGCTCTTATAACTCCTATAACCCATTGTGGTAACAGTTACTGTAAGGGGGAATGACCCCAGTCTCATCGTTCTGGCTCTCCTGCAGGGCGATGACCTCACAGCCTGACGTAGGACCCTAATGCGTAAACAAACCTTGTCAAGGTGCCACAGCAGCTCCGTGGAAACTGGGCTATGGTTCAACGCCGGTTCAACATCTTGAGTTTCTCGAAATAGGGGGCCCTTAGCGATTCTAGGACCTAGAATATGTGGGAATTTTAAGGGATGTGGATGGTAATTTTGATAAATATTCACATGTTTACTTACACTTGGTCTCTTTAGCGGGATTGTCTGGTTAGATGAGGGGCTGGTGGCAATTAGGGATGCAGGTTTCGGGTTTATGTTTCACCGTTTCTTCTTCCTGTGGACATACAGGCTTTTACCCAACCCCATGTGCATACTCCCTTGCTATCATGCTCTAAACCTTACACCCTAAACCCTAAAGCCTAATCCTCAGACCCCAAACCCGAAATCCCAATGATATCATAACTTGGAAGTCTGGGTTAGGAAAGCATGCCTTGCTCTTCGTTGTCGACCTTACAGACACCAGCTCGTTGGAGGCCTCCGTTTCATGTTCAGGGTAGAGGGTTAGTGCTTAGGTTCAGGGTTTGTAGGCACCAGGTTGGGATCCTTGGTCTATGGTGTAGGGTTTAGGGTCCTGAAATGATGCAAATGTACTTAGGATCCTACACCATGCTCTGTTGAGTGTCGTAACTTGGTTTCGGGTTTAGAGCTCTAGGCCTGAGGCAGCTACAGATGAAAAGTTACCATCTAGGGCTCCAATATCAATTAGGGTTTTTGGTTTAGGGTTTAGGGGTATAGAGCCCCTGCGTATGTAACTCCTCATACACCTTTATAAACCCCTGAATTACACAAACTCTAGCCATTAGGGTTGAGGGTTTAGGGGCAAAAGGATCTCTGCCTAAGACAAGGTGCCACTCTGAAGATTCGCATTTTTGTTCAGGGTTCTATTCAAGATCCTTATAGGACCTCTAAATCCCAGCTTTCACTCGTTTTTCCATGCTCTGTTCCATTTGATAATCCGTCATATGACCCTCCAGGGGCGAAATCTGAAATCAAAATCTGGGCTCCCTGAAAGGGTTTCAATAGGGAGCATGATGAGAAATTCCCATGAAGAAAACAGCGGTTCTAGATAGCATTTCCACAAGAAAGCCAGTGAGCACAAAGAAGGACGGTTGTCAGGAGGCTCTTGTTACTGCCCAATAGCCCATGATGACTCTCGTTTTTTGGGTCTGTGGGCAGGAAGGAAAAGCCGCGTATTATTCCCTTGTCCTACAAGCCCTATTCTATGTAGATAGGGCCAATTGCCTGCAGTAGAATTCAACATGAGCACTCATGCTTTCCCCAAGCTTTCAGGCACCCAGCAAAAGTGCACATGGTGTTCTGTTTTTGCGAGCTCAAGATGCCTATTCAGCAGGAGTCTATGACAGTGTATGGGCTTGAATGGTATACTGGCCAAGGGATCAACTAGTGATCCCCCTTGAAGATGTTCCTGCTGTCGTGCTGCTTCATTTCGCCAAGTTTACCACCCTAAATTCACACCAAAGCTTTCATTTTGCGGCCCCTAACTAAAGTAGAGCCCTAAATTCATACCAAAGCTTTCGTTTTCCGGCCCCTAACTGAATTAGAGACTGTCTGGACCAAGTTTAGGGTAAGCCAAGAGCCAGTACCTTTGAGGCTTTGAATCCCTGGCTGGAACATCATCAGGCTCAAGCTGTTGAGACAAAGCTGCTACTCGGACCATCCAAGCATTTTTTCTGGGTATGAGCGAGTAGGATAATGTGTGTGTATATATATATATATGTATATGGGTGTGTGTGTGTGTGTGTCCTTTCTGGGCGAAGGCATTTTGAACTTCGACGGTTTCCCTAACACCCCAACACCCTGAACCATGACAGCCAAACACGCTCCCCCAGCACCCCAACAACCCAACAGTTCAACCCCCCCGCTCCCACACTCAACCCCCCCCGCCCCCCGCAACACCCTAGCACCCTAATGCCCCGGCACCCTAAGCCCTAACCCAGACACTCCAGGCTTTACCGCAGACCCTTAACCCCAAACCCTAGAGCCTAGACCCATCCTAAAGCGTAAGAAAGAGTCCCCAGGCTATTAGGGAACAAGGCGGACCTTTCTGCGCATCGCCAGGCGAGCTTTTGTTTCTAGGCTTAGGGTCTAGGGTCTAGGGTGCAAAAAGAGGGTCTAGGGTTCATGAAGGCGATAGTTGAACACCGTTTTGGGGGACCATGATCAATTCACATAACTAGTCTGGTTGTTTGGCAGATTTTCCAGTCATGTTTAGGAGTTTAGGATACCAAGAGTTTGGGAAGCCACCAAAGGCAAACATCAGACCTTAGTACTTGCACCATGAATCCGAAACCCAAACCCTCGACCCTACACCTTAAACTTTTATCCCGTCCTTGCGCCAGATCTCCCGCGAAGAAGCCGAGCGATTTGCAGCGGAGAAGGGGCTTGTCTACTTTGCGGCCTGGGCTTTGATAGCCCCTACATGAAAATTCTCCATGTAGGGGTGCACCTGAAGGCTTTTTAGGGTTTAGGGTTTCGGGTAGGGGTTTTACGATGGTAGTATGCCCCCCTTTAGGATTTCGGAGGAGTTTTTTTGTGGCCCAAATGGTCTGGTCTGGTGAATGCTAACTAACTCCTAGCCCACGATCCTCACGCCGAAGCCCTGGCTTATATAGCAATAGAATAGGGTTGGTGGCTTGGTGATTCAAAAAATTAATATCCAGCAATGGAGAATCAAACCGAAGATTGAATGGAAACCTGGATCGTGCGCTGCTTTCCCTAACGGTCCAAGGACCCAAATAATAGGGTTTTAGGGCCCAAATACCATTGACATTATAGTATTTGGGCCCTAAAACCCTATGATTTGGGTCCTCGGACCCCAGGGTTTCTGTTGTCTTTTGACCTTCGAGGCTCAAAAAGCTAAACGGCGTTAGACCCCACCCATCTCCGAAACCCTAAACTTGAAACCTTGCCCCTAAACCCTAAACCCCATAAACCCTAAACTTTGCACCCTATTGCGCTATGAGTTGAACAGTATCTCAACCTGGTGGCAATTTGAGGAAACCTCCGCGGAACTCAACACCGGAATTGATGCGGCGATTGACTTCGCAGTTTTTCGCATCCTCGCCAAGTTGCCCGTGCCCTGCTTGTTATTTAGCATAGTCATGGCAAGGCCAGTGCTAACATGTTAGCTCCGGAAAGGGAAGACTAAGCAGCCTGATGGTGTTTGCGGCAACAAAGTCTCAGTATAGTGGACACACTATCGTCGAGACTCTCAAGGGACATCATTGGGTCAATAGTACATTTGTAAATTTTGCTTTCCCCTTTGCTTCTCCATTCTTGAAGGGCCTTCCCTAAACCCTAGAGAAGCCCTATTTACCACCATTATGACCCCTACATCATCCACCATATCATCCTCATATGACCCCGCTAAAGCTCCGTATAACCCCTATGTATCCACCAAACCTTAAACCCCTATGTATCCCCTAAACCCTAATGTGGGGTCCTGATTCCCTAAACCCTGAACCCTAAACCCCTAACCCCTAAACCCTATCCCACCTATATCAGGCTTGGCAGCCGCCGAGTGCAAAGGACCCGCCGCGGTGGGGGCCGCGATGCGCGGTACAATGACTTCCGCGAGAAAAAGGAGCATGGGAGTGGCAGAGGGTCCTAAGTCAAGGGTTTAGGGTTTAAGGTTTAGGGGTTTAAGGTTTAGGGGTTTAGGGTTTAGGGGTATAGGGTTTAGGGCTTGGGGTAGTACCTACGTAGGGGATATGAACCTAAACCCTGTCCCTAAACCCTATGTAGGGGATATGAATCTAATGCATGTTACTACTAGTATAGGCACCCTACTTTACACCATGTAGATCCTTCGGATACCTTGGGAGTGGTGGAGAGCTAGGGGAGTACAGGGTACAGGGTTCAGGGTTGGGGTGTAAACAAAAGGGTGGAAAGTGTAAGGAATGTAGTCAATAAAATGGAGAAAGGGCAACCAACTAGGGAAAGATGTTCCGCAACTGTTTCATAGAAGGACTTCAGCAAGGAGCAGGAGCGAAGGAACTTGACCTCTTTTTTTTCCACGAACCCGCACTGACCCTGGAGAAGCTCGCCGAACTCATCTTTCTAAGATGCCCTGCGAGTTCGTAAACCTGCTTTGCTCCCCCTGAGATACGGTTCAAGAGGGTCAAGGATTGAGGGTTTGGTGCTGGGAGCTTGTGATTTATGGTTCGAGTTAGAAGACTCATGTTTGCTCAAGGCTAATCACGGGCGCTACCCTGCCTTGCGCCGAAGAGGTCTCAGAGGAGCACCATAAGCAACAGCAAAAAGGCCTGAAACCCAAACGCCTCAGCCCAAAGTCGCAGCGCTGCGGTTCAGGGTTTAGTGTTCAGGGTTTAGGGTTTAGGGCCAAGGCAATCAACTGCAGATCCCAACGCCTTAAATCAACCTGAGCCCCACATCTCACAGCCTTGAGCCCAGAACTTGCGCTCTCAATCCTCCGAGAAAACCCTGAAGCCTCAATCCTGAAATTCCAAATGCTGCCATCCTAGACCTCCAACCCTTCAGCAAATATGCAGGCTTCCAGAAATGGGGGGTACCTTTTTGGAGGCCCGAATAGTGAGGATCATAGAAATCGGGGTCTTTACTGCGGTCTCGCAATCTATGCAAATTACCATGCTGAGTCTCAAAAGCTAGTGTTAATGTAGTAACATTTATAACTTATAATAAGGAACGTATTCAGATTTCTTTTTTGGGGGCGTGGGGGGTTTCTTACATTACATGGAGCCCTAAACCTCAAACCTTTAGGAGATTTAGCCTGTCAACTGTCAACCTAGAGACCCAGGTTGTGGGCATGAACGCCTTGTGCGAGACTCTAAAAGAGAGGGCCGGCGTTGTGCCCAAAGGCGGCACCTTATCAGCTCTAGCATGATTATTTTAATCAAGGTGTTTCGGTAACCCCAACTCCCAAAATTAGGACCCTTTAGCAGTCATATGATGGTAAAAGGGTCCTAATTTTAGGGGTTGGGATTAATTAGCAAAATCCCCTTATCATGTTTAGGGTTTCCGGGATTGATTTTTCCTAGGTGTCCACGATAAAAGTTTTTAGAAAGGCTAACCTTTTCGTGTATGCTGGGCTTTATCATCCCACCCTGCTTAGCTACACTTCTGCATGCCGACTCAGGGTGTTGTCCCGTGGTTAGGGGCTTGCTGGAGAAACCCTAGCCCCGACCTGGACCCCCAAAAGTATGCTGGGTTGTTTTCATCGGTTATTTCATTCATTTTGAGGGTGGTTTAGGCATAAACTCTACCTAAACCCCAAAAGTATGTAGAATAATAGCCCTTTGTGCTATACTTAGGTGTTTTGGGCTATTATTTTACCTACTTTTGGGGTCCAGGTATACAGAAGTCTCGTATTCAAGCAGCCTGTAGGCAGTTCGTGAACTGAGGCGAGGAGGATGCAGGGAAGACGCGGGAGGCATCGTGTGTTGGCACGGTTTGAAAGGTTTAGGGTTTGGGGGTTAGGGTTTAGGGGTTAGGGTTGGGGTTTATTGTTTAGGGATTAAGGTTTAGGGTTTAGGGTTAGGGTTTATTGTTTAGGGATTGGGGTTGAGGGTTAGGGTTTATTGTTTAGGGATTGGGGTTTGGAGATTATACTGTTTAGGGTTTGGGGTACTGGGTTTCGTTGTTTGCCCTTTTTGTCTTTCGGCTCAGTGGCTCGGGGTTGAGGATGTTCTGTAGCCGACTTCATGCTCTAAACCCTATACCCTGAACCCACATGGCTTAGTCACTTCTTGGGCCTCTGCGAGATTAAACCGTATATCTCAAGCCCTAAACCCTAAGCGCTAAGGTTCAGGGCTTCGGGTTCTGGGTTCGGGGTTGTAAACCCTACAGCCTCAAGCTGAGGTTTTAGGTCCGGGTGTGGTCTTTTATTACACGAATAAGTTTTGGTGTTTGGGGGCCTTAAAGCCCTAAACCCTAAACACTGAGCCGTAAACCCCAACCAAGGCCAGAGTGTAGAGGAGATGCTATCGTTTCAGCCCGGAACTCTCCAAATGCCTGGAAGACTTCTCTTCGTTGCAGAGGGCTGCCGGCTGTAGTCCCAGAGAGATATTGTGTAAAGGTGTCCTCCAGGACCCTCCTTGTACCCTTAAACATAGGGATGTACGGTCCCTAACAGCGGGTATTTAGAGTATATAGAGGGTAGATGGAGGGTCTAGGGTTATAGCTTTCAGTATGTAGCCCCCCGTAAGTAGATAGAGTATGGGGTATATGGGGATCTTGTTATAATATACCCTCAGCCATTTACTTAAGGGGGACTACTTTCTGTCATCTTCCATGCGGGGCTCAGCTGGTTGGGTGGGAAACGGGCTTAACCCGAATCTGCAAACGCCGGGCCTTGCCGCAAAGCTTGCCCCTGCTCCCAGACCCTATATGAGCCATAATCTAAACTCCTGAACGGGGATTATATGGGGTTACATAAGGGAGTATAATAGGGGTTATTAAGGGCGACACTAGGAGTTTAGATTATAGCTCATATGTCGCGGCACTGGTAATTGGAGTTCTGACTTTGGGGGAAGGATAAAAGTATTTGGACCCTCAGGGTAACCAATCCAAAAACCGCCAAACCTATAAAGCCTTACCACACCTTGAGGACGTGCTCAAGTCCTTCCTGCCGCAACTGGAGCCTCCGGCGAAGCCAGGCTGTAGGTTCATGAGCTGGGTTCAGGGTTCATCGGGTTCATAGTTTATAGGGTGGGACGTTTCCAAAAATGAAATTGGAGCTCCCCTTCTCAACGTCCTCATGGTAACTAAGGATTGTGGCGTTTGGGGGTCTATATTGAAGTGTCCTTATTTATGGAAACCACCAAACAGGGTGTAGGGGCTAGCACAATTCCTATCATTTCTTGTGGTAGCTGTTAATGTTGCACTCACTTTAGTGAAGAGCCCTTCTTTAATGTGTTTTTGCCGCCGCTTATTCAGGACATGGCCATTGGTTGGAAGCCCTTCTTCAATGTGTTTCGTTTTGGGGGCCCGAAAAATGTAGGAAGATTGCATTTTTCTTGAAATCAGAAATTTCTAGAATCCACTGGACTACCGAATCTAGAACCTGAAGCCGCTCAGTTGTATTCAAATCCCTATTCAAAAAACCTTACGAATCCAATCCAAAATCATGTCAGCAAAGGGGGTAGTCCCCCAGACCCCCGGACCCTGAATAATTACCATTGTTTGGGGGCCCTCTTTAATCTAGGAGCCTCGGGCCCCAGAGTTTATAGAGAGTGCAACATTACTGTAAGGGGGAAAGACCGCATGCATCTGATGCGATGATAGGCATCTATCTCAAATTGTCGAGATGAGGCGGCACGTAGTGGAATCCCATGAATCACCAGTGTAGCCAGTGTAGTGTTAGGAAACTGCTCACCGCTAGACCAGCCCCGGAGACGTTTTAGAGACTGATCATATGGATGCCGTTCTAAACCCCGGCCCCTCTAGCAAGACTCTGGGCGGCATTTGGATTTTACCATGGGTTGACAAAGCCCATGCACGCGGAAGCTCAAGCATAAGCAAGCGCGAGCACAAGTAGTTCCTCATATGTTATGATCATAGTGAGGGGTTTTTATATTGCGACTTGTGTAAATTCCCACGCGCGCAAGGCGGCACAAGGGCGCAAGCAAACCCTACTGCTGGGGCATCGGCAATGGAATTTAGAACAACATCCAATTTTCGAAGCGATGGATGAGTTTCAGGGACAATTATTAGAAGTGAATGGTGGTAGAAGCTCTACTTCAAATCCAACAATTCCAACAGGAATGTGCTTTGCAGTAGCAGGCCGATTTCAAGCTTTTGACATGGGGCGGCGCACAGGGGAAACCGCGTTTTCAACAATTCCTGGAGCGGGCAGTTCGGACATACCCAAAAGGCCAGCCCAACAAGAAGCACGCTCCTGTATCCCGGTCCATTTGGGAATAGCATCTCCCGATGGCCTCAAAGCAGACCCTGATAATCTCCGCACAGTCCCGGGTTTAGGGTTTCTAGGGTTTAGGCGGTTTAGGGTTTAGGGTCGTGGAAAACATCCCATCCCAGCCCAGGAAGGAGGTGGTCGCGGTAGTCTGTGGAGCCGACTTTGCCACTCGGATCTCTTTTGGCGTTGTTGGGTAGACTGGGGTTTAGGGTTTTGGCCCAAACCCTGAACCATAATATAGTAGATACAAAACCATCGTATCCTCCCTCTCTGAAGAGGTACATATGCAGAAATTGCATAACCTGGAGAGTAAGTAATGATGCTGTTCAAGTTTCTTCTTTTCCCCTTTCTGCAGCCTCTCATCTCGGTGTGTTTACTCACATGCAGCAGTTAAGCTAGGGCACCACATTGGTTTCCCTTCACCATGCCCAAAACCTCCGCTCCATTCTTCAAGGGGGCTGGTGCTGTCTCAACTCCTATGAACCCAAAGACGGGCTAGGGTTTAGATATTGAACACTCTGCAAGGTCGCTGATTTTCTTTGTCATGTGTCTCCCAAACTATTTCCTGCAAAGTCCTGTTGGGGGACACCAACGCTAAATCCCTTGAGAGTTCCTGGGCAAACAAACAAAAGGCGAGCACCTGGTGTGGCCCACGGCAAGTTTCTGACGGGGTCGCAACAGCCCGCAAGGCTAAATAAGGAAGGCATATCTTCGGTAGCTCTTTTTTCTGGTCCCAAAAGCCTGCCAGGGTATCTGCGCAAGGTATGCTTTCGGTATCTCAGGACCTCATGGGCGGGGCCGGTTTTCGCCGTACATGGAATCTAAGCCCCAAACCATGGAATCATCATCGCCGGCTCGCGAACCCTATTGGCAAGCGCCCAGGCCTTCAACTACTACAAGCTTGCCAAGGCAAAGGATTCGAAGGGAAGCATGGAGGTGTAAGCTACACATAGGACGGGAAGCTGAGAGAGTGGGTATTGCACGGTATAGTATGGTTTCGATGACTGTTCAGCTACAAACACGCACGTCCTGTTTAGGTCCTCAAGATTTCTTTTGTCCATGTGCGCATATGTTGAAAGGTTAGGGTTTATAGGGTCAGGGGTCAGGGCTTGCGTCATAGGTTTTAATGCTTATGGTTCAAGGTTTAGGGTTAAGGGCGGGCTTGAAGTTGCAAGTATCTCCCAGCAGCAGACGGACCGCATAGTGAGTGTATAGCCAATAGTGCACGGGTACCCCTTCCACCGCAGTTGCCCTAAACCTTAAATCCTAGATCCTAAACCCAAATCCTAAGCCCTAAATCCTAAACCCTAAACCTTTACAGGCTGCCAACTACCTCCGGCAGAACCCTGATGCGCTGCGCCTCTGGCTGAGCTTTGACGCTCAAAGACTAATGTAGACCCCACGATATGCAGGGCTTGCAGCCCCTCTATACACCCTAATCCCTATAGTCCCCCCTTAAGATAGAATATCTTATTATAACATACCCAAAGCCATATTCTATCTACTCAAGGGGGACTATAAACCTTGAACCC
>CAJNIZ010008335.1:36959-50154 GCA_905231905.1 Symbiodinium pilosum
CGATGTTGATTTCAGAAAAGCATGCGGAGGGACAGTTGTAGACAAGTCTGCTTCCAAGTGCTAAATTAGACAGCTGTCTAATTAGAAGGCTTTCTGGCAAAACGTTTTTTTAAGCGCCCGATTTTTAAATGCTTCGCAGTTCTTCCCATCTTAGCAGCCCCCCATATGTAGTGCTGCTTAAGCTGCTGTTGTGCCTACAGCAATGGCGGAGTGTAGCCTAATTTGGGGTTATTTTGCACGGTCTTGTGGCTCAGATGAATTACGGACTAAAGTTAGGTTGGGGGGAGCCTATATGGGGATGTATAGGGGTTTTGGTAGGAGGGATCTTTAAGGATCTTTAAGGAGTATATCATACCTTGAGTCCAGGGCTGAGATGGATTTAGGCTATTTGGCACTTCCCCAAAATAGGGGGACCCCAATATAGACCCCCAAATACTAGAATCCTTATTACTTATTACCGGGACCTTATTTTTAGGAATCCTATAGCCCTTATAGCCACTCTTTAAAAAGGATAGTTCTAATTTTGGGAAATCCACCATCTAGGGTTTAGGACATCGTTGCTTTTGCATTTCATGGATGGTGCCCGCGCGCTTCTGAGTCTAAGGGTTTAGGGCCCTTTTTGGTTATACATTGAATTCCGGCACCTAATATTTAGGGGTGCGAAATCAAAGTGAACCCCAATTTGGGAATTACCTTTATATGCTGATTCTTGTCGTCTCGCTGGGATTTGTGCAGGCTTCCTTTCAAAAGGTGAATTTTTCTCAGATCAGAGTTGTAAGGTTCTCGGGGGACGGCCGGGTTACTGTTGCATTTGGACCTCCATGGGCAAGTAGAACGCCAAACCCTGAGCCCCTGAACCCCTTGAATGAGTGTTCAGGGTATGGCCTGTTCTGAGAGGTGGCTTCCGGGCGTCAGCCAGACATCGTCGGGGACTTGGCTGAGACTTTTAAGGTTTAGGGCTGAGGTCTGAGGGCTTAGGGATCCAGGTATGGAAATTCAGGCACATGTTTAGCTGTGCATATGTCAACATCTTGGGGTCCCCTGTTCGAAGCCCAGCTTTGTGAAATTCTAGGATTCTAGGAGCCGTCTGATTTTGGCCAGATTTTTAATTTGGATCCTTCGGATGGGACCTGCCACCAAGCTAGTCCTCTCACTTCAGGGGTTTTCGAGGGAGCTCATGACAGGAGCTGGGGGTGGCCTCTTTCCTGGGTTTCTTTTCAGGAACTTAAACTAAGCTCCATAATTTGAATGGGTGTATGTATATACAGGATTTTGTAATATGGCTCCCCCATTGCAGGTAACTTAAATTAAGTTCCTGAACAGCAACCCAGTTTCCATTGGCCGCTGCACTAAAGTCATGACAGTCCATTAGTGTCTACTACTTATTAGGTCATGGAGGCCGTTGCGCCCACCCAATACCAAAAATAAACAAGACCAAACAGACCCCGAGTTAACCCTCAATTCATCAAAGCCTACCAGGTCTGTGGCAAGCCCAGCGCCTCTTGCCTGCAGTTGTCGGGAGGATGAGAGCAAGCGTGAAAAAATCAGGCAAAACGTAATGACCTCACCCCAACTGGTTCCTTGTATAGAGACTGTTTCAAGAATGAAACTGTTTAAGGATTCGGAACGAACAGTGAACCACCATGATGCAGGCACAGGTTGCGAATTCTGGCGCCACGAATCCTCCTTGTGAATCATGTGCAAACATTCTGCAAGGCCTACCCTAAGAGTGTCATGCACTTGGCAGGTTCAGATTGGTGTTGGTACCACTTTCCCAATCAAACCCCAAAGTCATACGGAGCATTTAGGGTTTATGTAGGGTTCAGAGCAACCTGCTGGTCTTCAAACAAAGGGCCGGTGTTTGAGCAGCTGTTTCATTCTAAGCCCTAACCTTCCGAGCGACAACAAAAACAAGCTTCAAGACTGGTAAGGCCTTGAGCCCTGTATCCACAGATCTTCACCTTAAGCTCCCCCACACCCAGAATGCCAAGGTGCTGAGGGCCTACCCTTCCAAGACTTAAGGGATATGTAGGTATCTAGTCTAGAGATAACATTCTTCATGTTACTCCCTATAGAAGTTCTACAAAGGCTTCGAACTATTGTAAGCCCTACCCGCAAAGCCTCATACGAGTTTTTAGGATTTAGGGTTCAGGTTTCGGTTCCACAAAAATATCAAAGCCGACCTGTCTTCTAGGAACTTCCACAGAGGGTGCCCTCCAGATTGTCGGCACTTCCCGTGCTCTTGCTCTTACCCTCACCCAAACCAGCGTGGAGACCCACGTCGTCCCCTTTCGAAAGCCGGAAGTCCTTGCAGGGCCATGTTGGGTTTGCTCTGAACCCAGCCCATTTTTAAACCTTATACCTTAAACGCTATACCCTCAACCCTGAGCCTTGAATCCTAAATCCTAAAGCCTAAGCGTTGTGCCATGTTACTTTGGCTGGCGCTAAGGAGACCTTGGCGCGCTACCTGATCTCCTCCAAAGGCTTAGCGCCTGAGACCACCTGCTCCTGTGGCTGAAGTTTGGGGTTCAGGGTTTAGGGCTTAGGGATGCTTAAAGCCTTTATAGCACATCGTGGCACGGATCTCTACGTGGTGAGAAAAGTAAGCTGAAGCGGAAAGCAAACAACGTCGCCGGTTTGTCAACTCATATTGTGACTCTTAAATCCAGATAGGACCTATACCCTTGAATGAGGCATGGTGGGCGACCGCACAGACACTGACATCGCCTTTGGGCGCAGTGTTGGGATGCAACTGGCCCTCCCAGCTTTGGGTTTAGGCTTTGTGTTGTTTAGCGGTGAGGTGTCGGGCGTGTCTGATGTTGGTGCTTCACTTTACGGAAATTATTCTGTCTTCGCTGTCATGCCGCCAAGAAATCTAGAAGGTGAGAAGGAGAAGGCAATACGAGAAGGTGATGTGACACCCACGAACGGAGGGAGAGTATATTTGCCGGAATTCTGCTATATCTCCCGCAAAAACATCTTGATTGCTTGGCCACTGCTAAGTCCTGGAGCAGCTTTTGGGCGTTTTGTGTTGAACGTAGGAATCACTAGCCTTAACGCGGGCAATGTGGATGGTGATTGTATAAGTTTTGATGTGCCTGCTACTGATACAAGAGGCGTGATGTCATGCCAAGACCAAGCATTGAGCCTGAAAGTCCTGCCTTGTGTTTTTGCAAATAAAGCTGGCAGCGGCATCCAGAAGACCTCTCTTCTTTGCAGTCATGATTCGGGGTTTAGGGTTTACGATGGTGCAGCCAACTTCTGTCGCATGTTCTCCTAGGCACCGAGCAGATTTGGGAAGGTTATCCGAAAGGCGTCGTCATATCATACTAGCACGTATGCTCGCCACGACAACTATTCGTTGCTGGCACCGTACTCTCTACCAAAATGGCTGCAAGTTATTTGAGGAATTACCCTGAGGGAATCCCCCAAAAAGGCCAGATTGAGAAACGCATCGCCGGACGATCAAAGGCAGACGCTCTTCGTGGAGAGCGGGAGCATGACAGAGCAGGCGGAATGCCAACATGGTTCTTGTTTTGTTTGGAGAACGTAAACCCTAAACCGAAAGGCTAGGCTTGAGGGGTTACGGTTGCAGTTCGAGGCTCTGGGTTTGAAGTAAAAAGGACAAGTGACCGTTGCGCAAACTCCTTTGTGATGTGCCTGCCGAACTCAAAGTTACAAAATCAAAATAGTAAAAATACAAACAGTCATAAGAATAGTAGTAATAGTAATTATAGTAATAATCTACGTAATAGGAGGAATAAGCATAATAGAATTAAAATAACAGGAATAAGAAGAATAGTAGCAGTATTAGATGTACTTCAAAAAGTGCAGTTGAGGAGATGGCCAGGCCAGCCCATCACGGCCGATAAATATTCCTCCTTCGCTATTGGTTAGGTGGAAACCCCCGCCCTTTAATAGTGATATGAGCCATAGTCTAAACACCTGAAAGGGGGTTATATGGGAGAGTATATAGGGGAGTATGAAACGGTTATTAAGGATTCTAGGACTTAAGGCTATAGAGCATGTAACAGGAATATAAGAAGACCCTACTATGATCACTATTATCCCTTATAGCCACTATGATTGTATAGTCTAGTCACTATTATTTGGCGGGGGGTCCACCTAAGTTATTGGATGTTATTGGTGGTGTTGTACACAGGGAAAGAGTGCTTCAATATTTCATGAAGAACGTAGACGTGGAGTTTTTTTCGCCGCGCCGGTAGGAATCGCAATGCTGGTTTCTGTCATTGTTCAGCATAAAGTAATGATGGCCGGAGACTGCAATTTTTTGAAAGGATACAATAGGCAGGCTGTTTAGTAGCACCACCGCAGTACACAGTCCACAGCTCAAAATTGAACCCAGCGGAACTGTAGTGCTCTTTACGGACTAATCATCCCCGTTGTAGATGAAGCCCCGAATGACCGAATCATAAGCATTCCCAGTATGATGCCGTTAGAGTAGGAACAATGCCAACTAACCGAAAAGGCAAGGGCAGGGGGGAGGCGGTGGGAAGTTTTTTTTGAAGGAAAAGGGAGCACAAGTGCCTGGTTAACCTACTGGTTGGGTCCATGGGGCGCGCACAGGAGGTTCTGCGAGCTAGCAGCATCTTGGTCGCAGTTTTTGAAAGGGGTCTAGGTCTGAAGTGCATTTGGGGAATATTGGGGCTGCTCAAAGTTGCAAGTGACTTTATAAGCGGTGCCTATGCATGGGTACATGAGGGACTCTCAGTCCGATAATGGTCATGTGCTGGAGGTGTCTTGCGTCTTGTGGAAGCAGAAGTGGATGTTCCTTCCAATGAGCACACTCTTGCCTTAAGTAACCGCATACAATGGGTTGCTTCAGCACAGCCGGTACTCAGGTATTAACTCTCACTTATACAGGCACCGACATCCAGATCGAGTTTTGGTGTCTGGACTGTCTGCACACTTTACCTACGACTTTCTCAACAATTATTGCCTATCTTTACGTATCTTTGCAACACGTATCTTTACAACTACCAGGAGATGAGCGCCCTCACTGGATGGCGGAGTCCATCGCCATCTTGCAGCAGCTTCTGAAGCCGTAGCGTTGTCTTCCTTCCAGACAGTCTCATTACATGTGAGGAAGATTGTCTACCAGGAACACCACCCCAGGACAGCCCCCCCCCGTCCTTGTCAATATCCTATCCGAAACCCTAAAGCCCAGACTATAAGCCCTATAAGGCCTAAACCTAAGCCCTAAACCCTAAGCCCTAAACCGTAACCCCTGAGGTCCGAGTGTTGAGATCATCTTGAGGTCCCAGGCTTGCGAGGATGCAAGAGTTTCTCAAACAACTGCAAAGACTGGGCAATTCAAAGCGACCTTTCGGGTTCAGGGTGTGGTTTATATAGGGAATAGTACGACAATGGCCGCGGCCTTAGAATGGGAGTTGACCTTACTCTAAGTTACCCTGAAATAATCCTGACGGGGGACGTCCCTGGAATCTTCTTATTGTCCCTGTATCTCCCCCTGGGGTCCTTAAGGGACCCCAATTGATAAAAGACGCCCATAGATCAGGAGTTTAACTTGGGTACTTCTCCACTCACTGCCAGTTGGATAATATGTAGAACATACCTAAATCGAGACCTTAAGATGTCACCTAATATAGACTGTTAATGGGTGAGCGCAGGACCCAAACCTAAACCCTAAACCCTCGATCCTAAAGCACGACCTGCGCCGCGCAGATCGAAGTCTCACCAGCACTGGTCATGAAGTGATCGGCCTGCCCGCAATCGATTCATCGACGACCGCCTTTTGGCGAACGAAGCGAACAAAAGCATCACGTACCCTGAGTGTCCCTCCTTCAGGGTTTGTCCTACATCTTTGTACGGTATATCCCCGAAAATGTAGCACACCCAGCGTCCAGATAGGGTTTGCAGGCACGCTTATCAAGCCCCCTGACCTTTTCTAGCATTTGGTTCTGGACAGCTCGATGTTTATGATTCTTGGAATTCTTGGACTCCAAACCGTAAACATTCAATCAACCCCAAACAAACTCTAAACTTTCAACCCTACGCAAACCCTTAACCCTAAATGAAACTCCAATGTTCAAACCTTCAACAATCTGAACTCTAGAATGCGAAGCCCTAAAACTCCAAACGCTCCACCTCAAAACACTAACGCTTAAACACTTGAACATAGGGACAAGGCTTAGAGAGTTCAGACTCCAAAGCCCCCCACCCTAAACCCTGAACCCAACGCCCTAAACTCTTAAAACCTCAAATCCAAAACCCTCGACGGTGAGGAGATCAAAGATGGACAGGGCTACGGCTGGTCGTTGCCGGAAGGTGGGGGTTGGGGGTTTATGGCTCAGTTTTTGGAGTTCAGGGTTTAGAGTTTAGGGCTTAGGGTTGGGAGTTTAGGGTTTAGAGTTTAGGGCTTAGGATTGGGAGCTTAGGGTTTAGAGTTTAGGGCTTAGGGTTGGGAGTTTAGGGTTTATAGGGTTGAGGGTTAAGGGTTTATAGAGTCTGGGGCTGGGGTGCTGTCAGTGTGTGGGTATGTTCTGGAAGCAGGCGACCCCTCGTAGAGTAGGGAATTGAGGAAGGGAAAAGAACATGGAAACGAGAAGAGGGTTCAGGGTAAGGGTAGGAAATGCTCAGGGTTCAGGGTTAAGGGCTTAGGGTTGGAAATACTTGGGGTGTAGGGTTGAGGGTAAACCCTAAACTCATATGATTCTTATGGTGTCTGTTCTTGGGACTGTCGGTTACCCAAAGCCGCTGATTTTCCATTTTCTGTACATCACGGGACGGAAGCTATTATGGAAGCTACTGAGTATTATGACGGCTCTAGGGTTTAGGGAGAAGAGCCCTAAATCCTAGACTCTAAACGCTACACCTCATGTATAGATCCTACGGACCTAAGCATTGGGATAGGAATCCGGGTTTACACAGTGTTGGCTAATGACACAAGGTCCATGGTCCCTCTAGTGGGATAATGGAAAATACAATGCAAACTACTATTCGGGGTTTAGGGCCCTAAACCCTAAGCCCTGTCCAATGTGATTTTCATCCTGCAGGAGTGACGCCTGACCTAGACTGGGACAAGCTCATCGCGGCAAAGAATGCTGAGGCACAGTAGTACGATCAGCCCGCGAGGTCTCTTAAGGGGCCCTAAACCCTGAACCCTCAAGTTTAGGGTTTAGGGTCTAGGGTCAAGCCCAGGTAAATGCGAACTGTATAGGGCAACAGGAAAACGAAAAACCTCTGTCAAAAACCGGTCTATACAATTTGCACACACCATCACACACCCTAAACCACCGTTGTCAAGTTTCTTCTGTCTCGGAAGGCAAAGGCGTGCTAGTGTCTCTGTAGCTTGTTTCTTCTTACTGGTGGTTAGTTGGGGATAAGGGAGCATAATCTCTATGGAAAATAACCACTTAATTCCGTACTAACCCCCAGTAAGGCCTAGTAAGTCTTGGGGATCCTGTGTCATGAGCATCCTTACCCAGTTTGACTTCCAGAATCACAGAATGGGCGGGCCATGCCAAATGGACACCCCCAGACTGCACCGATACCAGCAATCTGCCAAGTATTGCTGAGCCTTACTGCCCACTTTAAGTGTAAGAAAAGACTGCGTTGCCGTTCTTTCAGTCTTTGACAGCCAAGGTACTTGTTCTAAGTATGACAAGTTGTAATCCCCTTTCAGTAGATACAACATGGGGTATATGGGGCTCTTATTATAGTATGCCCAAAACCATATTCTATCTAAGGGGGACTATATCTTATGCAGAGTCCGCGCGGACTTGAATGCAAAACATGCTTGAAGCAGCTTTTGAGTATTGGGTTAACTTACCGGTGGCTAGCAGGGACTGACTTTCCTATACAACTCCTGTGTACTACATTGCTTTATGATATATTCCCTTATTCCCTACTAGCCCTAAACCCTATCCCTAAACCCTAGACCCTAGACGCCTACACCCCTAAACCCCTAAACCCTCATCTCTGCATCAATTTCAGGGCAATGTTTTCACTCCTGGGGCTGTAAGCTTCGCTTAGGAAGATGGGCGTTTGGGGTTCAGGGTTTAGGGGCTGCGTGTCCCGGAGAAGTCTAACATGTGAGTCGTATTTGATTTGGGGATGCTGTGGTACCCACCGTTCTTGCCGACTTACAAGCAATTCTCGCTAGCTTCTATATTTAGCTATTACTATTTTAGGAGCCAAAGTGCTCGACGCCTAATTTCGCTGGCCGAATGAAGTCCGTGAATACTAGGATGCCCATTATAGAGTAAGATTACCTCCTCCTTTTGGGGTATGGTATTTTATATAAGTCTCCAACCACAAGCCTTGCTGGTCGTCATGATGATTCAACTGAGAGCCTTTGCTTGGTGCAGGTCACTCGCGCGACCCTCAGCGTTTGCAGGGTTCTATCTTCAGTACTGCCCCCTTCAGTAACAGCTGGATAATAATTATAATATGGTTCTATATAGCCCTTAATAGGGCCCCTAATATCGACGATTACAGGCTGGGGGGTCCTTCTAAGTTCTATTCGAATTGTTGGGACTAGAGATGACACAGGACAGATGAGTAGTACTTTATTTGTGGATACTATGGTACCCAATATAGAGTAAGATTCTATCCTCCTTTTGGGGTATACTATTTCATATACGGAATATTCTCTTACTGGGTTTAACCACTAAAAAACGCTACTCAGATAGAGAAGCCTTTTAATTCCAGTGAGAACAGTACTTGACGGGTCAAGGGAACTTAGCAAGTAGGTCAATAATACTGTGGATCATGGGGTTACTCTATGGGTTATAGTTGACCCTAGAAAGTAGCTGCAAGTAAGTCAATAATAGGGTTACTCTATGGGTTATAGGGTTTTTCCCTTGGCTCTCCAGGTAGCTGCTCCAAGCAAGGTTGTTAGTCGTTCGGCTTCAAGGCCCGCCTGCACAGCCGACCAGATTTCTCTCATGTCTTCACATCCCCCCTAACCCTAAAACAGCCCTATATCCCTAAACCCCGTGAGAAACAGGAAAACACAGGGGCCGGCTGGGGACATATTCAAAATCATCGGGCAGGGTTTATATAAGGATTTCCCAAAATTATGGGTACTTTTTGCGGGGGGTCCCATAATAAAGATTATGTATTTGGGGGTCTATATTGGGTTCCCCTACACTGGGAAACTACCTTAAAGGTTTAGGTCTTTCAGAGAAGACATAAACACCAAAGCCTCGCAAAAAGGATTTCCAGATCCCGCAAGATAGGGTCCTTGCAAAGTACCTGTGCTTATGATTTGTTGGGTTCCCCGTTTGATGGGATTTGTTGTGCTGTTTCGGGTTTAGAGTTTAGAAAAGCACGGAATGATGCGTAGTAGTATTAGTAGTAATAGTAATAGTAGTAGTACTAGTAATTAATAGTAATAGTAATGGTAATAGTAATAGTAATAGTAATAATGATTGTAGTCGTAATAGTGACAGTTATATTAACATTAGTAGAAATGCTAAGAATAGTAGTAGTTATAATATACACACATCTGATGCAGACTAGCTTGTAAGAAAGCCTGGGTCAATGCCCCGGGCTGTTGTTTGTCGATACGTTGTTGAAACCTGAGTCTAAAGGGGCCGCAGAAAGTCCTTGAAGGGATGTCGAGAAACCTGAACCCCGAATCCCTTATTGAATCAATGGGGCTTAGGGTCTGAAATGCAAGTCTTGTTAATCCCCTCCCCTAACAACAACCTCCTTCCAGCCCCATAATAACCCATACCCCCTTTTGAAAAAGTATAAGGAAAGGGGCAACATTTATGTTTACGGGGCTGGGTGCTGGGGGACTGGTTCTTAGGAGGAGAGGATCCATCCCTGCCACCCGTAAACCCTTACTCTCTAAATCCTGAACCCTAAACCATGCTGCGGCCCAGGCCTGAACAGCATCTACACCAAGCTTCTCGCTCTGGCCCTACCTGAAATTCAGCTTGAGCATTTGGCTGGTCTTATAGGGGTATATCCTGAAAATGCATTAGTGTCGGGGAAGCTACTAAGCATGCTTGTTGGGGATGCAGGTGACAGAAATAGCAACAACAACCCTATTCCAAGCCTAAACCCTGAACCCTACAGCCTAAACCCTATAGCCTAAACCTTAAAGCCTAAACCCTTTTCCAAGCTCTTACCTTCCTGACATGAGAATCTCTCCCCCCACACCCGAAAATTCCTTGTGGCACTGAGGGAAAGCCTCTACGTGAAGGGTCACAGGCCTCTTAGTGCAATAAGGGGATTTTGGTAACGCCAACCCCCAAAATTAGGACCCTATGACTATCATATGATGGTTATAGGGTCCTATTTTTGGGGTTGGGGTTACCAAAATCCCCTTGTTATAGTCAGGTTTAGGGTTTAGGCTTACAACCGTATCCCCTCTTAGAATGTAGCAACAGACTTTGTCTTTTGGGATTCCTGTAAAACTAACCCAAACACCAAAAGACTGAGGAACTACCGAAGGGGAGTAAGGTAAACCCTAAACCCATAACCCTAAACCCTAAACCCCAAACCCTAAACCCATGTAATAACCCTGCTTCTCCCCCATGTTTAACTTATCTGCTATGTTCCCCAGGCAGGGGCGGGTCTTCACCCTGAGGACGCCCCTAAGGGTATGCCATGTTCAGAGATACCCAGATAAGATTTAGGGTTTAGGGTTAAGGGATCTTTTACAACAGTACTACTGTCTAGAAAAGTGAAAATGATAACAGTAAGGAGAGACTATGGAAGACTACCTGCTGATGACTCTGGTTGTCCCTACCTGGCCCGAAGCCCTGTAAACTCCTATATAGGCCCAGTTTCCAGTCGATGTTCCATTTTCTGTTCTATTTGGGTCTCCATTCCCAAACAACCGGCGCTTACAGCTGAGGAGCTAGGCTTTGCTGTTGTTCGGGCTGTTTGCATGTTGTTGCGTTGTCAAGTTTCCCGGCATCCCATATTGATGGAAGTCCTAAATCTCAACATCCGAAACCCCAAATCAAAAACCAGCTGGATGGGCCAGCGCTGTCCCAAGTTACTTCCCACGTTGCCCTTTGTCTTCAAAGGCTCAGCGGGTGAGGTCTCAGATTAGACCCCAGAAAGGCTCCAACCTTTTTAAGAACCTCTTACTTTATGTCCCGGATTAGTAGCTTCTGCGATCACAATTTAGAATTTCTACTTCGACCAAAAAGACCCCAAGGAAAGTTTAAGCGGGTCCTTGCGCAGAAGGGTCTCCTCTAAGGCATCTGGAAAAGCTATAGACCTCGAGCCTTTCAACCCTAAGCACCCTTGGCCCGAAACCCTTAAACCCTATAATGAGAGGATCTTGGTAACTAACCCCAATCCCCAAAATTAAGACCCTATAACCATCATATGATTGTCATAGGGTCTTTAATTTTGGGGGGTTGGGGTTACCAACATCCTTTTTATTACCCTAGAGCGCCGTGTAGATCTCGGGATGCCGAGCCATGGCCGACGAAGAAGAGGCTACAGAATGCAGGCATGGTCAGGGTTGCTGTCAAGAAACTTAGATGAAGTTACCATATTGGGTATATCGGGTTTAGGGTTTAGGGTCACCATAATGTGTATATATACTAATTAATAGGGTTCCCAAATTATAGTCAATTAAAGTAAGTTCCTTAATCCCAAGCCCTAAACCCTGTATATCCCTAAATACCTCTATATAAGTACCCCCTATAATATACCGTTACTATAGTAGCTTGAATTAAGTTCCTTACCAGCAACCCAGTGGTTTGTAGGCTGAGGGCCGAGCGCTCAAGGTTTACAGAGGAGGTTTGAACAATTGAGGGGTCTCTTGCGGGTTCCCTGTCAGGGCTTGTGGTATTTTACGGTCTATATCGGGGACTCCCGATCTATGATAGGATCCCAGAGGGGCTGAAGGTTTAGGGTTTAAGTTCCCCCTTTTCTGGGATTGGAGAGCTTTTTGCTGATATCTTCACTTACAGTAGCACCGAGTCCTTCACCCCGGTCAAGCTCGATGGGAGGTTTTTCGACTTCGACGCCCTGCCGCCACCAGAAGAGGCTCTTGTTGCATGTTAGTGCTGTAGGACTTCAGGTTCACGGTCGCATGGCTTAGTGTTTGGTTTCTCCATTCATTGTTTGTGGAGGGTTTTCTGGTAGAGGATTTACAGATCAGGGCATTGAGGCAAATAAAAAGCTGGTTAGGTTACTAGGAGGTTTGGCTTTGTTCTGAGCCCACCCACCGCACATAGACGAAATGGAGCTTTGGCTCAGGAGACTCGATCCGCTAAAGCTTCTAAAGACATGAGCTCGAAGCTTGAAGTTCAGAAGGATTTCCGGAACTATAAGATTATCAGGTATCCTCAATGACTGAACTCCAATCCCTGACCCTGCCCTGCGGACACCAAATAAACAATCATTTCAGGATAACACAAAACAGGCTCGGATCATTGGTCATTGCCGCAAAAAACATGCGCGCAGTGCTGCAGTAGAGACCCTATATGAGCCATAGTCTAAACTCCTTAAAGGGGGGTTATATAGGGGACCATACATGGAACTACTATAGGGGTTATTAAGGGGGATACTAGGAGTTTAGACTATAGCTCATATGAATTGGGGAGAGACTTGTCATGTCCAGGATACTGTGCCGCGCGGGCCAAAGTGCCATTTCTTGACCTTTGGCAACGGCCGCTTCGAAGGCTCCGTGTGCGGAACATTTCTGTTGGAGGTTTCCAACATTGGGGGGGGTACCTTTTGGCGTCCCACAAGGTAGCACATTTTAGAGGCTGAGGGTTTGGAGAGGGTGGGAAGACAGACTTAAATGGACCAGTCAAAGCACTTCCTCACAGGGCAGTTCTGAAATCTGTAATACCTAAACCCTTAACCCTTAACCCTAGACCCTCAACCCTAAACCCTTAACCCTAAACCCTTCATCAACTTGGGTTTAGGATTTGGGTCAACCTACACAGTGGGAGAAAGGTTGGCCTAAGGAGCTTGGGAGGGGCTGGGGTTTAGGGTTTAGGGTTTAGGGATTCAGGGTTTAGGGTTTAGGGTTTAGGGCTTCCTGTGGCCGTTGAAGCCTCTTGGGCGGAAGGTATCAAGCTAACCCAGAGGGTCCATGTACTCAATAATCAGGTACTTGGGATTTGGGTACTACTAATTATAGTAATCCCTTCCCCCTAATAATAAACGACGTCCCCCCCCCCCCTAATAATAAATAATCCGGGCGGTCAGAAATTATTTATTATTA